>JAMPIV010010035.1:65000-110000 GCA_024509875.1 Oreohelix idahoensis | reverse complement strand
ATTCTGTGGTTGAGGTAATTAATATGATAGATATATAGATTTTGTGAGTGTTAAAGTGTTTAATCGCTTAATTCATTTTAATCTATTTCTTTAGCGCAGAAGAGAAATAAAGTGGTAGGCTATTATATTTTCTAGGGAAGCATTCAGTGGAAAGCAGAATAAAAAAATTAAAATTTCTAGCTTATAACGGCAATTGTAGCTATTTATGAATTTAATTTAACCGCTAATACTCAGTCGAGTGTATTTTTCTAAACTAACATATAAACTCTAGAATCGAGCCTCATGAATGGTGACGGAATACGCACGTGTTCCTAATTCATGAGGATTGCTGATTTTTAAATATAACTTACGTCACGGGAAGTTTAAATGATAAGCAAAGCTCTCTGCTTGCAAGTTTAAATGTAAGTTATAACCAGTACAGATTCTGTTTATTATATTATATGTGTTATTTTTCCTCCACACAGTGAAAGTTTTGGGGTGACCCTAACTTTACCAGCACCTAGTAGTAGTTTCCATACTTGTGAAGAAATAGACAGTCCTTATTTTGAACCACGTGGGTTTCTTAAGTACCACTGGTCTAAACAGTGCATATGCAACCCGAGTTAGCCAGAAATACTATATCCCAATAACGGGTTTTCAAAGACTGTAATGATAAATACTGGACCTTGGAGCCAGATCTTAATTTCTTCTAGAAACTCTACGTAATTTTTCTGCCTGGTGGCGCGAAATACTTCAAGTATTAACTAACATTTCCCGACTATATATATATATATATTTTTGTGGACAAATCTGTGGTGTGACTAAAGTGAATCCTATACTGAGGGAAGGCACCGACCTGACATTCATCATTTTTTAGAAACCTACGCTATTGACACTGTGCTCTGCTAACTCCCGCGCCTGGAATAATTGTTAGGTGACTTAATCAGACATTTGAACAAATTTGCACACCCAAGTAGTCGTTCCCGGAGACTCCGAGTTAAATACGTCTTTTGGAACTGGGGACTTCTTGGCAGAAGACTGCATTTTTTGAGTCTGTGTGAAAACCTAAAATCAGTGTGTTCCAAGAGGCAGCGAGCAAAGTCGTGAGTACATGTATGAGAGGCCATGGCGGAATGAATGAGTGTACGCTGGTTTGAGTGATATTTTCACTATTATATCTTTGACACCCTGTTGCTGTCCTAATTTTTTTTTTCAATCTGCATAATTTGTTACTAAGGCTAGAGTTCTTGTGTTTTTGTCTTAGGTTAAATCAGATTTTTTTCAAACTCTGTGCATATAATTACGGGATAAAACATAGAAAACTCTTAGACTCAAACCCTATGTATCTGTGACTCGGGCGCCATCATCTGTTCTCTTAACGGGGCCGGGCTAAACCTAGAGTTAACACTATAACGGGGCTAACATCCTTGCAACATTTCCTTGAATTTTTATGACTATGTGTATATGTATTTTCCTTGATGTACTTTCTTTGATGTTGTGAGCCGATTTTTCCTGATATTAAAATCGCTCTTGAACTTAATAATCGTGTTTGGTCAGCTCGTTCTAGATAATATATATATATATATATCATTGTTATAGTTTTCCCACGTCTGTGTGTTTACCGGTCGTCCCGTGTATGTGCGTGCCTGTGAGTGATAGAAATATACGTAATCTGTATATTGGTGTAGTCTGTCTGACGCTGTAACAACTGTTGTAGAAGATAGGTGAGAGAGAGAAGAATTCTTTTCGCTTTCAGAGACAGCCACTATATCAAAATCTATCATCTCACGTGTGTGGAAATTCTATTACCTTTCACTAACTCTCACTGAGTCTATCAGCTATTCCAACCTATTCTGAAGGGACCAACCAAAGTCTTAATACTCCTATCTAAAATCTACGACACATACGCAGCTGGGAATAACATATTCGGGTCGGTGTCATCTGCTTGCAGCAATGTTGACCCGATGCCCTGACCCGACGCGTCGACCCGCAATACAAAAGGTTTCTTGAAGTCAGGTAAAATCAAAATGGGGTATGCAGACAACTGTCCTTTTAAGGTACTGTACGCGTGTTCGCACTTTGAATCCCAAATAACCCGGTCAAGTCGACCTTTCTTTGTAAGGTCAGTCAGGGGTGCAGTAAGTCAGTTGAAATTCTCAATGTACTTTTGATAATACGCACATAGGGATAAGAAAGAACGGGTGTCTTTCTTCGTTCGGGGCCTTTTAGCTGCAACTATTTTCTCCACATTCTTCTTAACAGGCCACATGCAGCCATGAGAAATAGTGTGCCCCAGGAAGTCTAGCTTTTCAAACCCGATGAGACATTTGCTAGGTCTGGCTGTGAGACCAGTTTCCTGTAGTCTCCTGAGGAGCATAGCAACCGTAGCAATATGTTCGTCGTAGGTTTCCGATGCAATTAAGATGTAATCCATGAAATTATGGATATGGGGACTGTGCAAAGGTTCTAAAAGCTTCCTCATCCTCCTGATGAACACTCCTGGTGCGTTTTGCAGTCCGAACGGCATCACATTAAATGTGTAATGTCCTTCACTAGTGCTGAAAGCTAACAAAGGTTTAACTTCCTCCTTGACTGGTATTTGGTAATAACCTTTACTCAGGTCAATCTTGGAAAAAATTCTTGCTTTGCTAAGCTTGGTAAACAACTCAGAAACAGTCTGGAGAGGTTCGGGCTGGAATTCCGTTACAGCGTTTAGTAACCGGTAATCTATACACAGCCGAACTTCCTTATTGGGCTTCTGCAACAGTACTACACTCGAACTGTAAGGAGATGTAGACTCACTGATAATTTCTGCCTGACGCAGCTTGTCTATTTCTCCGCGAAGTGCATCAGCTTTAGCGTACGGAATGGGGTAAACTCTGGTTCGAACAGGGGTCTCGTTAGTTAATTTCATATCAAATTCGATGAGATTTGTTCGACCAGGTACATCCGTTAAGACTGCAGCGTACTGTTTAAGTAGCGCCCTGGTTTCTGTCTGTCGTTCTTTTGAGAGATTGTCGCCGAATTTGAAATCTTTAAAGGATTCTGTGGGTTGCAATGGATAGTCCATGCAACTATCATCATCTTCCTCGTCTTCCGTTGCTATGGTGACCGCCAGGAGATGCTCGGAGGACGGCACTGGTCTTTCCAAATATTTCTTAAGCAGATTTATGTGAAAGACCGTCTCCTTTTCCTTAATGGAGATCTTGTAATTGGTGCGTGAGATCTTTTTAAGGACGGTAAACGGCCCTTGCCATCCGATGCAAAGTTTATTGTTTCCGGTTGGAAGTAGCAACAAAACTTTCTCCCCTGGTTGGAGTTCTCTCCCTTTTGCAGCTTTATTGTATCTTTTAGCATGTTTTGCGTGGGCTTTCTTGTCGTTGGTTGTAGCTAGATCCCATCCTAGCTTTAGCCTTTCCTTGAGCTCAGATACATGTTTGCTTGCAGAGACGACTGTCTTGTCAGCCTTTTGGTCTGTCATGGACCGAAGTAAGGCTTCTAGTGGCCCCTTAATAGGTCTGCCGAATAAAGGTGTAGCTGGCGGGAATCCCGTAGATGTTTGGGGAACCTCTCTGTAGGCGAATAAAGCAGCAGATATATATAGGTCCCAATCTTCCGGTTTCTCTTGACACAGTTTACGTAACATCATGGTGAGGCTGCCGTTAAAACGCTTCACGAGCCCATTTCCTGCCGGATGGTAGGGACTTGTGTGGATCTGTTTGGCCCTCAAGATCTTAAAGATCTCCTCCATTAACAGGTTACGGAATTGGGATCCATTATCCGTCAAAACTTGTTGAGGGAATCCCAACCGTGTAAAAATTTGCACGAGGGCTTCTGCGACATGCTTGGAGTCCGTGCATGCTAGCGGTATAGCTTCGGCCCACATTGTGCAAGTGTCGACAAAGGTCAGGATGAACCTGTTCCTTCTTTTGGTCCTTTCCAGGGGTCCAATGATGTCGACAGCAATCCGTTCAAATGGAGTCCGTACTATTGGCATTTGCCCCATAGGTACTGGGGGTGTCAAGTGCTTGGGTGCCACACGTTGGCACTGGGCGCAGGATTTCACGTACCTGATAATCTCAGAGTTCATTCCCGGCCACCAATAGTGGGTTTTTATTCTCTAAATAGTGGCATTTTGTCCCATATGTCCGCTAAAGGGAAGAGAGTGCCCCATTTCTAAGATCTGGCTTCTGTACTGCGTCGGTACTAGGAGCTGGTTATTCCCTGTATCATGGTCGCACGTTCTACGATACAATACGCCATCCTTCGAAAAGATGTCTCCGTGGTGTGTGGGGTCCTTAGCCATGGGCAGTTTTCTAAAGCAGGGCTCCAGAGTAGGGTCCTTTTGTTGCGCCTCCTTCAGTTCATTCGGCAACAAATTTGGCGCAGGCTCCCTCTCCTTCTTGGTTTGCCCTCTTGTGGTTACCGCTGCCACAATCAGCTCTTTTGGTCTCCCAAAAAACACATATCTACCTCCCAGGATAACTGGGTAGATATGATCATCCATTATGGCCGCTTTAATAACACTGGCTAACAAAAAAAATTTTTTTTTTCTTTCTCTAACATTTCTATGTTTTTCTGGTCAATTTTAATGCGCTGTTTTTAAATCTGCAAACCGTTTTTCTCTATCAGGTCGGGATCTCTAGAAATACGCAATTGAAGTTTTTTAACAACGCATACAGTATTACAACATCATTTGTACAAGAAGTATAACAGTTATGTAGGCTTGAATTTCTTTGCAGTCGACTTTCGTCGGTGAATGACATGTGGTACATCGCGATGAAGCATCCAACAATAATCGGCAAGCATGGTCACACTCCACCGTCCTTGATAACGTGACTCCATTACGGCGATATCTTGATGGAATCGTTCTCCATGTTCATCGCTGACTTCGCCAAGGTTGTCAGGGAAAAAGTCAAGATGCGAATCGAGCAAATGGATTTTGAGGGACATGTTACAGCCCATAATTCTGTATGCATCTATGCACTGCTTAACAATATGCACATAGTCGACAGATTTGTGATTTCCCAGAAAGTTATCGACGATCGATTTGAATGCCATCCATGCGCGAAGTTCACTACCATGTAACAAGTTCTCGAATTGTTTGTCTGCAATACCTTTCCTAATCTGAGGTCCTACAAAGATACCTTCCTTTATCTTTGCATCGCTAATTTGCGGAAACTTTTCTCGAAGATAAGTGAAAGCTTTGCTCGTTTTATCTAACGCTTTTACGAAATTCTTCATGAGCCCCAACTTTATATGTAACGGTGGTAAAAAGATGTTGTCTTTGTTAACTAATGGCTCGTATATTACATTTTTATGCCCGAGCTGCATACGATCCCTGATAGGCCACACCTTTCTTGCATAATGTTCCTGTCTGTTGCGGCTGTCCCATTCACATAGGAAGCAACAAAATTTAGTATACCCAGTCTGCATGCCCGTGAGAATTGTAATGACTTTAGGTCTCCACAAATCCGCCATTGGTAGTCATTGTACTTTATTTTTGCCAAAAGTATAGCCATATTGTCATAAGTTTCTTTCATATGAACAGAGTAGGCGACTGGAATTGATGAAAATAAATTTCCATTATGCAATAACACGGCTTTTAGACTAGTCTTGGAAGAGTCGATGAAAAGTCGCCATTCGTTGACTATGTGCTCATGACCGAGGTGCACCATTAGACCTTTTACATCTTTGCAATAGCAAATGTCATCATCCATCTCAAAGTATTGAACAAGTTCTCTGTGTCTATGACGAAATTTAGATATCAGAGTATTGGGCGCTAAAAGATTCCATTCTTTGAGTCGCGAACCGAGTAATTCCGCTTGTCCTTTGGTGAGAGCGAGATCACGTGTTAGATTTGAAAGTTCTGAATGGTTAATTAAGTGAACACCATCATTCACCGGTATAAAATCCTAGTCAGAATTAGTTTCTAAAGCAGGTAAACTATCACTTTCTGATGGTTCATTCACGTCCAACGGATATTGTTCTGGTGGAACTGGGATAGGACACGTGATTGGATCATGAGCCACTGGTTTCGAAACCGATTCAATATTTGGATAAACCACAGACTTTCTAGTTTTAAAAGTGAAACCATAGATATTTGTCAAGCAGAAGTAACAATCAGTAGCGTGATTTGTCGGTTCACGCCATATTACTGGCACTCCAAAAGGCATCGACTTATGCTTCGGCGATTTTCGTAACCAACCTGCCAATGTATTTGCACAAGTCGAACAAACTGCATTTGGCTTCCAAGATTTATTTGCATCATCAACTTTTGAATCGAAATAAAGTTCATATGCTTTCTTTAGCAATGGTGTAAAGTTTTTCTGGTGAACACGATCGGTAAAATATCCGCACACGTAACAGAACAGATCAGCCGAATTTCTACAACTTCTAGAAGCCATATTTCACTCAGAATTATTTTAAAATACAATAACTATTTGAAATATAACCTAACATATGTCATGCATCTTTTAGCAGTATAAAAAGTAGAATTATTTTGCATTTTATTAATTTTTAAAAAGTTATATAGTAAAAATGAAATGGAGCAAATAACAGTTTCCCAAAAATATATTTATTCACAAATATCTTAAGAACCTGACGTGATAGAGATAAACGGATTTCAAATTTGAAATCAGCGCAAGAAACTGACCTAAGAACACTTATTCTTATATAAGAAAGAAAAATGTTGTTTGTCAGTGTAACAATTCTGACAAAATCAGAATGTATTTCTACCAGTGCGATAGGAAGCGTCCTGGGTGCGTCACTCTTAAAAAATCCACATAGTTTGACGGTGTCCTCTGTCTCCTGACTGGGTTTGACTAGGTGCCTGGCGACAATACGGTCAAAAGATAATACAGTGTCAAAAAGACAAGTAGTTAAGGTACCGTTCAAAATTACATTTCCTCGCGTTGAGGGTCTGTCCCCCTCAGGTTGAGAATCACTGACATTAACTCTTCCTTGCGAGGCTGTATGCAAGCATCCAATGCGGTTTGGCCCGGTGTGCTTGCCCTGATCAGACGTCCCTGCTGTAGGGGTCTTTCGCTTGCCTTGACCTTGGTGGCCGCGCTGCCATGTAGACCTGGTGGGTTGATCAGAATTGTTATTTGGGGGATATCGGGTTTTGTAGAATTTCGATTTCTCTTGGGGAGGTCTCTAGGTATTAGTTTCTCGTTGGTTATAGTGCTGGGAGGAATTAGAAGAATAGGATGACTGCTCTAGGTTTTGTTTTCGAGATGGCTCATCTGTGGGTTTTCGTTTAGTGCTGGGAAATTCGGCCATTGCATTTGTATAACGTTCAGCCTTATTGAGGATATCCTCAAGCCTGACTGCGCCCTGTTCAGCCAAGAATCTACGGGTTTCGTTTGACAAAGTTGATTTTATCAGTTCCACAAGAACAAGTTCAAGAATTCCCTCAAATGAAAGAGGTAATTCTGATAATTCAAGGCACTTTGTCAAATAGCCCGTGAGACGTGAAGAGAACTGGGGAAATGTCTCCATGCTCTCCTTTCGGCTGTTTCTTAACATTTGCAGAAATTTTCGGGCAGTCATCTCAAACCGCTCTAGCAAGGCCTTCTTTAGCATGTCGTAATCATGTTGGTTGCTTCCCAGCTTTGTATACACGTCATAAGCATTACCTTTTAGTGCCGTTGAGAGTTTAAGGCACCAACGGGAACTCTCTAACCCATACAGATTTGCCATTCTCTCAAATTTCTCTAGGAAGGTGTTAATTTTCTCATTAGGGCTAGGGAAAGACTCTAAGACAAAAGACATCGCTGTTAATTGGGCAGATTGAATGCTGGAGAGATCCGTTAACTGAGACTGGCGTAAGACGGCTCTCCATTATTGGAAGTAGAAGCACCCCTACTCTCTAAAGCCTTAAGCTCCAATTCGTGTTGTCTCTCCCTCTCCCTCTCATTTGCCCTGCGGACTTCCATCTCTGCCTCAATTTGCTTCTGCTCCAATTGACGATCAGCTGCTTCTTTCTTCCTAGCTTCTGCCCTCTCTTCTGCTTCCTTCTTCTCTGCTTCTTCTCTCTCTTTCTCTTCCTTTTTCTCAGCCTTCTCTCTCTCTTGTGCTTCTTTCTCTTCCTTCTTCTCCGCATCATACCTTTCAAGTTCCCTGTTGACAAACAGGTTCGCGGCATCTCCCTCTAATCCTTTCTCCTTGGCCTCCTGCCTCAACATGGACCTCAACTGAACTCTCTGTGTCATGTCAAATAACTGGATGCTACTAGGACTAGAGGATAATACGAAGAAACAAGAATGGGAGAATAAAAAAACTCAAAGCCGCTACGAGAAAAACGCAAAATATAAATTACCTGAGATACATCCTACTTTTATTAATGTGCTAACCTATCGCTGCTATTATCTGTCAATTAAGACTCTTAATGCAGGCGACTACGCCACGTTAAAGGGTAGGTCAAACAACTAGAAAAATCTACTTTTACTTATCGGTAGAGACAAAATATAAAAAAATTATTAATTATATTTAATTTTAAAATTTCAAGGAGAAAAAAAATGTTCCTTGAAAATATAATCTACCCCACAAAACTCCGCCCGCCGAAGTCACTTAAGAGAAGAGACGTTATTAACTAGATTTTAAAACATCAGAATAAGGCGTCTTTAACTTAGCTCAACTCTGTTAACTTCAAAACATTTTGTGACTGTTTCACAGTCACGCGATCCCAGCAATCTTTATAAAAACATGTTACCAATTTTCTGCCAGAGAATAATTAAAATAACGAATTTTACCGTAACTCTATGCTGCTGTGGAAAGAAAAAATCCTATATGTTTGTGTGGTCGACCCCAAGTACTAAAAGCGTTGTCTAGGGGAAAAATTATTTTTATACCCTAACTTCACAAAGACAACTCACTCACACTCTATCTATATATATATAGAACTTAACTAAATTAATTAGTTATAAATTCCTTCGCGACTTTGAAAAGTTAATTTAAGCATCTGTTATCTTTGGAAATAGTGTAATAGATATATCATTAAATTTACAACTGGAAACTTTTGAAATGGGTTTAATTTAATAGATTTAAATTAACACAAAATCCAGTGAAACAAAATGAAAGAACTAGACCACTGATCACTTGAAACTAATATATTACCACTGGCCAACAGAATGAATTTAATAGACTCCAATATAGAAGATATTCACAGAAAATCTTGTTTTATAAACCTAGTACTATGTTCAAACTCTCTGGCGCAAATGATAAACGCATTCTTCAGTGGTTTCTATATATATTAAATGAAATGTAAGATGGATGACACGTAAAAATTTCACACCTATTTGAACTCAGGGAACTATCGTGCTTCCGTGCCGCCAGTCCGCGCTCTGGACTTCCCTGTCCGTCTCGTCTCTGCCATTCTGCATGAGGATGAGAAATGCCGGCGAGAAGCTGCTTCGTCTGTTCTGGGGACCAACACTGCCTTTGATCGCATCCCGCTTTCCTCGTTGGACTCTGGAAACGCCCCACTGGGCAGGCGTACTGGCAAAGGTAAGGAAAATAACTGCTATTAATTGCTCTAGAGATAGCAGTGGGCGTGGTTTAACCTCCCCTAAGAGAATGCGATCTCCTGGATGCACAGATGATAATAGTCTACATATTAATTATCCAACGTGTTAAAAATCCACGTGGAAATGATGCATACTAATTTGCCCAGGTGGTAGAGTTCCACGTTGACGAAAAAAGTTACAACAATATTCAGGGGTACTTATATTATTCGAGGGTCCTACCATATCATCTAACAATTCAGGGACAGCTGAGTTTCATCGTCACACGCTACTTTCAGTATAGTGTATCTTTTCTGTTTATATGGCACTCCTGGTGGATGATAATACTAAACATTCGCAGGAGCAGCTGATAGAACTTTATCGACAACCAAGTTGGTTAATCGCAGGTGCGGCCTGTATCAGTACACAGTTTACCACGTACAATGCCCAGCGCAATCTGCTTAATCACTGATAAGGCACGGGTGCGTCTTCGCCAAGGTTGTAAAGAGACGGATTTTGTGTCTGCTCAAGCAACAGATAAGAAATTACTTTAGCGAAAGTAACAATTTGTTACATCGTACACACATTGTCGTGTGAGGTTACCGAGCTGTTTGTAAGTTGGTACACAAGGCAATCGGATGTTTACAGACCATTTTCAGAAAAGTAATGTTTGAAATTTTGCATTAGATGAGTCATGCAAAATATTCAAATCAGACTGGCTGATCATTTGAGTTCCATAACAAACAGAGCGGGAGAGGACAATGAATATAATCTGACACATTTCAGTGGGTTTTTTTCACTGTGAGATTCACGCTGGCCAAAGACACCAGACGTGCCAGCTAGAATTCAGAATTTCCATTTATCAGACCGGACACCAAGATGCAGCAATAGTGAATGCAGTTAGCGACCCATAGCTGTACTGCCTGCGTCAGGACCAGCGAACCAGAGCTGGTCAAGACCGCACTCCACCTCCACGTGGTGGTCCTGGAAACAGTCTGCAGCAGTGCAGGCTGGCTGAGCGAGTGCGGGTCGAAATTGGAAGGCAAACCCGGTCCCTAAAAAATGCCGTGCTGAAGTCGGATGTGTCGGCCGAAAGGTGCAGATATCACAGCTTAGGCGTAAACAGACACAACGCAACCACCGTCCTTTTCAGGGCGAACGAGGAAGAAGGAAGAAGAAGAAGAAGACCGGACACATTTTATTGGAGCATTCATCAGGACTTACAATTCAGCCCAGGAAGTCTCTACCATTTTAATAAGGAATGCCGCTGTCTCATGAAACTGAAGGAAACTCACAAAGTCAGAAAGGGAATTAAAGTTCAAATTAACGACCATAAGTACACGTGTAATAAGGCAACTGCCAGTGCCTTTTATTCATCGGAGCAAAACGTCTGGGAGCCAGGATTGGCGTAAGTTGTGATTTTACATTCTATATTTTATTACTAACATGTGAACTAACATATATATCTGTATATGGCCATGTGAATTTTAATATGTGAAGATCGCTAGTTGATGCCCTAGTTATTTGAGGCTGGCAACCTGAGCGTATAGAATGATGATTTCATGAACCACCACTGCCAAGGGCTGATGACTGTTGCATTGCTAGTTTCTTAAAGAGAACTAAAAGCATAAAGAGTCCCAGGTTCCATATGGAGCAGGGAGGAAAAGATGAAATAAATGATGTTCATTCTAAGTTTAATTCTTACAGTTTCAAACAAGTGAAAATGTCGATGTTAACATATGCACTATAAAATTTATGGAAGTTTCAAACTTTTCACATCAATGTAAACATAAATGAAAACTTATACAATTTATATTGTGAACACTTTTTAATCAGTGGAAATGTAAATGTAAACATTGTCTATCTGTACTATTAACCTTAAGTATGTGTCGGGAAACACAATACTCAGAATAGCATTTCGTTTCTATTCTTTATCACACTTATTGGTGGTACGAGCAGAAAATACTATTTCTGGAAAAAGAAGGTAACAGTGGCCTAAGCTTTAAGACGAGGGACCAACTTTGTAGACTCTCCTTGACATTTCCCGGAAACGAGCTACACCCGACAACCTTGACCAGCGACGAACGTGAGCAGTGTAAAAAGAGCAATAAATGTTATGAATTTTAATCATAACACTCAGACTGGGCGAAAAGAAGCTCTCACAAGAAATTAAAATTCATAACATTTATGTCAATATTATAGGCAGCTCGAAAGGGCTCCTTTTTTTAAGCCAAAGCAGCATTGTTTTCGCTTATCTGAATATCTTGTGAAGACTCCCTTTGTGATAGAAGTGTCATTACCTTTCTATCTACATCTCTGCCAAGAGTAATCTTGTGCAAAGGTAGACACATTTGAGGTCCATATTAGATACTCTTGAGTTTTGGCCACTGTTGGACCACTAATGCAAAGCAGGGAAGGCAATACCGTCACAATAGTACTACTAGTACTATTCGTAGTACTACTAGCAGTAGTAGCACAAGCAGTAGCAGTGATGGTGATGGTATTAATAGTGGTAGTAGTATTAATAGTAGTGGTAATAGTAGCACCTTCTAGCAGTCATAACTGACTATTTGATTGATGGACACTTGAAGTAATATCCTTCAGCTGCTGTTGTTTCGCCTGGCTCTCCTTTCGGTGTTGTCTTGTCTCTTTTTCAACACATACACGCCATACTTTCATGTCATGCACTAGTGGTTCAACACGTTCCATGTCGTCATTATCTCGTTCTTCATGTCTTATTCCCTTCGCCACGTGCGTCTGTGTTTTTGTTTTTAGCTCTTTTACCCTGTAGGTTCACAATAAGGACTGTCTTGTAATGCTTTCGTCTACCTTTTCTGTGTACGTATTCTATCCAGCGCCCGCGTCGTCTGCTCACATATTGTTCCACTGAAATTTGCCTGGTTCACTTCATCAAATACTCATTAGTGATCTTCTCGTATCACTTCAGTTATTATATTATGTGGAAACATCCATAATAATGAATAATCTCTAGTAAGGTTCCACCTCAAAAACGATAATACAACCACAGTAGAGTACAGTAATAAAAGTAACGTCACCAAGGCAAAGTGGAATACGAATACAATATTTAATTATGACTTTGGACGCTGCTCCACATGCATTTTTAAAATCAAGCCAATATATTATGGCATTACATAGACAGTCTTTGAAAAATCTCTGTACCGTCGTAGCTAGAAACACTGTCCTCTTGTAAACTTCAAAGTTTTATTACTATGGACTCACTTGATATGCAAAGTTCATTCTCCCTTGCAAATAAATCTAGAAACATCTCACAGAAGTATATTGATGCACTAGTGATGGTACATAATAGGGATAGGTCACAATATTATATAAATTTCAGGAGCTCGGAGACATACAGTACGTCCACTCGCCATAAGCTACACACATCGAGGACCCCAGCAGACGATCTCTCCCGTCTGCCTTCCTAACTTTCACGTCTGCCTATCTACACCCCGAGGCAATGACGTCACTTTCTGTGTTACCAAGGACTACGTATAATAAACAAACTCATAACATCGAGACACGTGTAGCAATATCTGTAAGATAATAGCTCAAATTCAGTAAGATTTTAGTCCTATGATAATAAATTAACCCAGCCCGCATGTGTCTGACGGTTGGCATCTTCGACGCCAGCAACGCTGCCTTTTGTGCAGTGCTAAAGCCTAAGAAAACGATCTCGTTATAAAATAAAATAAAAATCTAACACGCGTTTTAGTTTCGGTTTCGAAAACGTACTACTAATATTTAACATTTTGAGAGATCTACTACAGGAGACTGCGGCAATCCTTATAATTAACAATTTGTTAGAAATGTAACGCCAAACGGCTGTCTGAATTAACGTAATCTGTCAACTTTAACGCAAAATTTGCTAGTCTTTTTGACTTTTCCCAGTAATAATAACGAGACGATTGTAATACATTAACGCAAAATGCTACCAACAACACCTTGTAAAACCCGCTTCGTTCTGCCCGCGCGACAACTAGTATATACACGCTGTGGGCAAAGCCAACTGATATACACACACAGACAGTTTAAATTCTCGACGCCTAGTGTAATTGTGACGTCACAGAAACAAGTTGGTTTATTTGAAAAATTAAAAAGTAATACTGAAGGCGGGGGAAAAGGTGGTAGACTTATGTAAAAAGTTATAATTAACGACTGTCAGTGACAAAAATGAAAATCGAAACGCAAATGAATATAGTCATAAAAATTATATATTCGTGTAGCTTAGTGTATTCTGAGCACAAATATGTTTTAATATTAATGGTAGTCGAATTATTAGCCAAATTATTGAGGAAATACTATTTGACTGAAAACGCGTAGACGAACGGACTGTTGTCCTTGCTCGTGAACTGTAACGTTATTGGGAACGATAGTTTGAAAGGAGGCAAGGGAGTAATTCAACTCCGATTGGTGGTTATAGGAGGGTAGACAGAGAGTATTGGTTGGGCAGAAAAGCTAAAATCTATATTTAGAAAAATCACTCCTAGAAGTGTGAAGTAGTGTTTTTTTTTTTCTTTTTAAAATTTTGAAAATTGAAATGCTAGACCCTCGCTGTGATTGGGCAGGTCTAGGCATATTGGCAAAAAGCGTTTACAGCTCAGTGCCAGTTGAAAAAGAAATAGTAGAAGCAAGTTGCGTTGTCCTCAGCAGTACCAAGTGTGTTAGAAACCATTGGCAGTCTGAATAGAAGGCAAAGCTGAACTTAATCAGTATTTATGCTAAAGCCATTCAACGTACGTTTGTGATTTTTTTTTTCGTACGCCCGCTAATACTCGAGGCGAAATCTCAGGTTATTTCTAATGTCTAACCTGACATTGATTTTACGTGAGTATCCCTTTTTTTTCTTGTACAGAGACAGGTTGTTGAGGATTGCTTCATGTCTGCAGCATGGCGCATTCCTCAAACGATTATATCTCCGCGACTGATGTCGATGATTGTTTCATGCTTACAGACATTTGGATTTGTGCTCGATCCGAATGGCTGTATCATGGAACACCTCAAACGAATAGAGATATATCTCATCGACCGATGTCGATGATTGTTGCATGTGTGCAGGCATTTGAGTTTGGCCGACTCGAATTGCTGCACCATGGAACATCGCAATTGAATATAGTAACGACAAGTATGCATATCACTATGCATGACGCGTATGTCTTTGTAAGGTCATTCGACGTGTGGGCTTCGGCCCCAACGGCAGCGTATGGCATGTGTGGCCATTGCCACTATACATTCGACTTGTGGGTTTTGACCCGGACGGCAGTGTGTTTCAGAAGTGTGGCCATTGCCACTTATATTGTGTGGTACAACCACTTTTTAATTGTGTGGCTGGGAAGCCATTTGAGCAGTGTATTTCTTGAACCAAACGTAAGTCGTCGTATGAATAACGCAGTTTGCATAATTATGGCAGATTAGCCCGGCGTGGTATGCCAAAGGAACATTATGTTACTAGCAATAGTGTAAGACTAGTATAGATGGATATTGTACAGCTAGCGGCAAGCGTAAGCCTAGTGTAACGGATATTAAACGACTAGCAGTAGACGTAAGCCTAGCATAATAAGTGTATTGAAAAACTAGCAGGATAGTTAAGTCTAGTGCAACAGGCTATTGTATAAACTAGCGACGGGAGTAAGTCTAGTTAGCCTCTGAATTTATGCCAAAGGACATTGGCCGTTAAAAGGAACTGACCTCTAACCAGAACTCTAGATAGAGATTGTGAACATGTGCTTATGAAATAATGAGAACTCTTACAGATCGTATATGAATGTGATGTGACTTTTGTTCCCATGTAGTTGGTGTCTGCTCATGGTATGAAATTACTAATTAAATATTTTGAGTCGTCAAAATCACAGTCTTATCAACTATCGTATTCGGAGTTGAGTTAAATGCTATTCATCTTCAACTGATCATGACCAGTGATGATTAATGTCTTAACACGCTGCATCTCACACTGCCAATATAATCAATAAGACAAGAGACTAATACAGGTCAGTCAAGGGTCGAATATTTAATATGAAATATATTCAGCACATAATGAATCACAAGGGTTAAAGCAGACATTATCGATACCAACGGACAGTATTACGGAATCCTACAAAAGTGATAAGAACCCGAGGGACTTTGACTCTATAAACTGAATACGCATATAATAACTTGGTCATCCTCAAATACTAGAAGTCATCGAAGCACCCAGAACATACTGGGATCCCGAGAGGTCCGCAACATACTGGTGTCAGAAGGTGTCTGGATTTCGTGAATACTGGATTCCCCCCTTCAAGTATCGAAGAAAGTCAAACTGATGATGAACGTTATGAAGGCAAAATCATTCATTCAAGCCTAACTGGCAACTGAAATGCGCAGGACAGAAAGTGACGTCACTACATTGATGCCGTCAACGTTAGCAGACAACATTGCCTGAGAATCCGAATTTTTCTTCCACAAGAGACTGATACACGCAGATAGAACGGTAATCTTCCACTCGAGAACCTGAACCAGTGGAGAATGTATCTCTTCATCAAATTCATCTGAAGCTGCGACGCAGATCGATTGAAGAAACTACGTTCGAAGTCCGAAGCAATACTTTCAAACGGTTCCCTACTGCGAAGGTCAAGGTCCACCATCAATGGACTTCAGCTGTTGAAGACACTTGGATTAGAATTACATGCATTCATGTATTTCTCAGAGGGACAGCTAAACAGATAAGTTCTTGATTGTACTTAGGCGCTTGAACATTATCATATTGTCCTTGCATTAGCTTTGGTTTACAGTTCATCATCACTTTACTTACTTTTTACTATCATCTGTGTTTCCCCATTCATGTTTATCCGTATATTTGTATACTCGTCGTGTTTAATATTGACTGGAATTTTCCCAGGAAAGCTTCAGTGAATGTTAACTTCTATTAGATTTACATGCTTATTTTACTGACTGAGGATCTGACTGATTATATTTTTTCTTTTGAGTCAGGAAATAAATGTTTCTTCAGTTAGTATTATAACCATATTTTGTGTACTTAGCAGTTTCGTCAAGTGAATTACGTCCTCTTTATTTACATAACCTAATTTCAGTACTGTTGACAATTGTTGTCGTGTGTGATCTAAAACTTCTTTGTCTACACGTTCGTTTATGACGACTTGTCTTGTTATATTTTTGTAATGTAAATTCTTTTCTTTCTTTTACTGATTACTGTTTATAAGTCTTCTTTATTTACTTTATAAGTGTAAAGTGTTGTTGTATAACTGAAAAATCATTTCATTGTAACTCATTTGATTGTTTTCACTGTCTTTGTCACATGTTCTTGGAACTTGTTTGTTATTGATTAATATATTCATGTACATATTATAGTGAGTTCTATAGTCCTGGTGTATATTATAGACTATTGAAGGTACTCAGAAACCTATTATCATGTCTACACTACAGGAATTCATTGATATTGGAAAAAGTTATGGAAAATCAGGGGCGGAACTACAAAGTTTTGCAGATACAAAATATGATGAATATTTATCGCGTCTGGAAAGAATGGAACAGCGCGAAATGACTAAACGAGCTGATGAGCTTAGGAGGTTTGAATTAACCCAAGAAAGGGAAATGAAAGAAAAAGAGATGGCTCAGAAGGAAAAAGAAATATCCATGAAAATGGAATTAGAACGATTGACTATAGCTCAACAAGAAAAAGACAGAGAATTTGAGAAAGAGAAAATGGCTCAACGAGATAAAGAATTAGCTCAGCAAGAAAAAGACAGAGAACAAAAAGATAAGGAAATGGAATTGAGAAGAATGGAACTTATGCAACTGGATCAAGCACATAAAAATGCCATGGAAATGGAAACATTAAAACTTCATGCAGAAAAAGAAAAAGCTTTAGAATTAGCTAAAGTTCAGTCTGAACAGACTGCTACAAATATTTTTTATCCTAAGTTAAAAATGCCACATTTTGACCAGACTCGCGATTGTGTTGACTCTTTCCTATCTAGATTCATCATCAAGGTCACAGCTCTGAACATACCCAAGGAAAGATGGAGCAGTCTTTTACTTGATTTTTTGACTGGTGACTCACTTAAATGTTTCATGAGTCTTGATGAGAAGAGCAGAAGCGATTTCGATGTCGTAAAAGAGGTATTACTAAGACGTTTCCAGTTAACTGAGTCTGGATTCAGAGATCGCTTTCATGCTGCAAAACCAAGCAAGGATGCAGATTTTGGTGAATTCATTGCATCTATTAAACATTTCCTTAGCAGATGGATTGATCTATCTGGTATAAATAAAACATATGAAGGTGTTATAGATCTCATGCTGCGAGATAAAGTTTTATCCGCATGCAGCACTGAATTAGAAGCATTTTTACAGGAAAGACATCCTAATTCTATCGATGAGTATGAAAAACTCGGAAGACAGTATCAAACCGCACATCAGAATAAAGATCTTCATAGATCGACTATTCGAGATCCTATGCCTGTGTGCGCGGTACAACATGATCACAGACCTCGATCGAAGAGCTTTGATGGACGTTGTCGTTCAGATTATTATCAATCCGACAGAGGTTTTTATAACTTCCGTCGTCATCGCTCTCCTTCGAATTCATATCGACGAGGTTATAGAGGATATTCACCTCATGATCGTGGGTATCACAGAGGCAGGGATTATGATGGTTCACATCAAAAAGGATACTATAAGCAAAGATCATCTTATGGTAGAGATGCCAGGAAGGATGACTCTACTGATTTTTATTATAGCAATAAAAAGTCAGTCAATAATAACAAAGGTAATGCCAGATCTCCGTCGAGAGACAAAAATAAACAGAGACATGCAAATAGTTGCAGTGTTAAAAAGGAAAAAGGTAATGATGATAATGATCATGCGAACGCATGTATGGTAATGAATGATACATGTTATGAGTGTCAGTCGAAAGACAGATTAAAGTCTACAATTACACTTGATTGTGGCCATTGTATGCCAACAATGTCGGCATGTGTAAATGTCGGTTATCTTACATTTCATCCCGGAATATTGGATGGTAAGGTAGTGAGAGTTTTGCGTGACACGGGGTCTTCAACGATAGGCATTAAGCACTCGCTTATCGAGCCCTCTGCTTTTACAGGCAAATCAGTTAAGTGTGTCACATTTGGTGGGAATATAGAAACTTTCCCTGTGGCACGAGTATACATTGATACTCCTTTTTACACAGGCACTGTCTATGCCTGCGGCTTGAGAGCACCCATAACTGAAATTATAATAGGAAACATACCAGGAGTTAAAGATTGCACTCCTGAGGAGATTGCAATGTGGGTTGAATCTCACCCACAGGTGGCAAATGCTGTTGTAACGAGAGCACAACAGTTAGCTACGGACATGGCTACACCACCTCCTCCTATAATAGATACAATTATGTCTCAAGTTGGCACTGTTTCACCTTCTGTTTTTGCAGAAAAACAGAAGAGTGACCCAACTTTACAAGGATTGTTTAGCCGAGCAGAACAAAAAACTATTAAATACACAAGAGGGGCTAAACAATGGTTCAAGATAAAGAAATCAATACTCACTAGATATTATGATGATGGCAAAACAATTATACATCAAGTGATAGTACCTAAAGAATACAGACCATTGGTCCTACAAACAGGTCATGACTCCCCTATGGCAGGGCATATGGGGATCAAAAGAACATTGTTTCGTGTTACGTCACAATTTTATTGGCCTGGGGTTAATAAAGATACAAAGTTATACTGCAAATCATGTACAACATGCCAAGGTATAGCACGTAAGGGCAGGTTCCATACGGCACCCTTACAGATTACAGACGTGCCTGAGAGACCTTTCAAAAAGATTGCAGTAGATATAGTGGGTCCGTTATCAATTGTTTCAAATAATGGATTTCGTTATATTTTAACTTGCGTAGATCTTTGCACGCGTTGGCCAGAGGCCATACCGTTGAAAACCATCACAACTGCATCTGTGTCTGATGCATTATTTTCGATATTTTGTCGAATCGGTTTTCCGGAAGATATTTTGTCAGATCAAGGATCACAATTTACTTCCAACATTATGAGGGATTTAGAATCCATGTTATCTGTTCACCACTCGTTTTGTAGTGCGTATAGGCCTCAATCAAACGGTGTGTGCGAGCGCTACAATAGCACTCTAAAACAGATGTTATCTAAGATAACTGAAGAATGCCCTCGTGAATGGGATCGGCTTCTGCCGGCGGCCCTCTTCGCTTTTCGTGAAGTGCCCCACGAGAGCACGGGATGGTCTCCGTTCGAATTGGTTTATGGTTCGAATCCGCGCGGACCAATGATGATACTCAAAGATTTGTTGATTGGAGCGTCAATTGATACAGCCACTCGAAACAGCTACGAGTTAGTGATTGATCTCCGACAACGAATCATCGATGCGTGCACTTATGCATCCCAGAGTATAAAATCAGCCACTCAACGATCACGATTATTACATAATCAAAAGAGAATATTAAGATCATTCAAACCAGGGGAAAAAGTTTGGTTGTTGCTACCTCATAACGATAACAAATTACTGATATCATGGCAAGGTCCATTTGATGTTATCAAACAAGTCACAGATGTTGACTACTCGGTAAACGTTAGAGGTAAAATCAAAACCTTCCACGTCAACATGCTAAAATTAGCAGTTGAAAGACCACAGGAATTAATTCCTGTTATTAACTCTATTGATGATTCTTCACATCATACTGCTTCTTTTGCAGTTGTTCATGAAGAAGATACTACTTCGTCTATCCCTTTACAATTTCAACTACCTTCTTTGCAATCATCGGAATCTTGGAAAGACGTGACTATTTCTTCGTCACTATCTTCGTCACAACAAGATCAAGTTCGGGATATTCTCATTTCTTTCAATGATGTTCTCACCGACCTTCCAGGTCAGACATCGCTTATATCCCATGATATTACTCTTACTGATTATAAACCTATCAAACTTAGACCCTATCCTATATCTTTACACCACAAAGATAGGGTAGAGAAAGAGTTAAAGGAGATGATACGTTTAGGTGTGATATCTCCTTCGGAATCACCATATGCATTCCCAATGGTGATTGTTAAAAAGAAGGATGATTCTTTACGTATTTGTATTGATTTTAGGCGATTGAACAAAATTACAATCACAGACGGTGAGCCTATGCCACTTTTAGATGATCTTTTGTCTGAATTATCTAATGCTACTTTCTTTAGCAAACTAGATCTCTCTAAAGGCTACTGGCAAATTCCTCTTGCCGAAAATGCCAAACCTTACACAGCTTTCACAACTCCTTTTGGGCTCTACCAATGGAATTATATGTGTTTTGGGTTGGTAAATGCGCCAGCGACGTTTGTGCGCATGATGCGCCGCCTTCTTGGCGATCGTAAAGATGTCATCACGTACATCGATGACATCTGCCTATTTCATGACTCGTGGGAAGACCATATTGATGGTTTAACTTCCCTTCTACATACGTTACGTATGCATGGTTTGACTGTGCGACCTTCAAAGGTCCAAATAGGTTGTCAGGAAATTTCTTTTCTTGGTCACCGAATAGGTAACTACAAACTGTATCCTGACGACAATACAGTCAAAAGAATTCTTGAGATTTCTACCCCTTCTACTAAGAAACAAGTTAGAAGCCTTTTAGGCCTAATAAACTATTACCATAAGTTCATCCCGCATTTCGCACAACTATCTACACCTTTGTCCGCACTGTTGACCAAAGGTAGTCCTAATAAGGTACGTTGGGACAAAGATTGCGAAAGCGCTTTGGTAACAATTAAGAAATTATTTAGCAATGCACCTATTTTGTTATTACCGAATATACGTATTCCATTCATACTCCAATCAGATGTCTCGAGTTACTCCATGGGTGGTTGTTTGCTGCAATGTTACAAGGAAACACTCCATCCATGTTTCTATGTGTCGAGGAAACTGACTCCAGCTGAACAGAAGTATGCGACAGGGGAACGTGAGCTCCTGTCTATGGTCTGGTGCCTGGAGAAGCTGTCAAGATATCTCATCGGCACGCACTTTTACATTATGACAGACCATAGTCCTCTTACTTACATAACAGCTAGAACAATGCGTAACGCTAGAATACACCGATGGTATTTGTTGATTCAAGAATTTTCATTTACGATCCTGCCTATTGCTGGATCAGACAATAACTTGGCAGATCTTTTATCGCGCAACTTCTCTGAGAAGAAATTGAATTAACTCTTTAGTCACCATGTTGACACGTGCTACTATTAATGTTATAAAATTTAATGTGTCTACTTAATGATTATCATAGTTATAAGTAGGTAGTACTAATATTGATATGTTCGGGAGACAGGCGTCTTCTCCATCACTATCATTCGGGCCACAAGTGTCACGTTTGGAAGTGAGGGGGATGATGTTGAGGATTGCTTCATGTCTGCAGCATGGCGCATTCCTCAAACGATTATATCTCCGCGACTGATGTCGATGATTGTTTCATGCTTACAGACATTTGGATTTGTGCTCGATCCGAATGGCTGTATCATGGAACACCTCAAACGAATAGAGATATATCTCATCGACCGATGTCGATGATTGTTGCATGTGTGCAGGCATTTGAGTTTGGCCGACTCGAATTGCTGCACCATGGAACATCGCAATTGAATATAGTAACGACAAGTATGCATATCACTATGCATGACGCGTATGTCTTTGTAAGGTCATTCGACGTGTGGGCTTCGGCCCCAACGGCAGCGTATGGCATGTGTGGCCATTGCCACTATACATTCGACTTGTGGGTTTTGACCCGGACGGCAGTGTGTTTCAGAAGTGTGGCCATTGCCACTTATATTGTGTGGTACAACCACTTTTTAATTGTGTGGCTGGGAAGCCATTTGAGCAGTGTATTTCTTGAACCAAACGTAAGTCGTCGTATGAATAACGCAGTTTGCATAATTATGGCAGATTAGCCCGGCGTGGTATGCCAAAGGAACATTATGTTACTAGCAATAGTGTAAGACTAGTATAGATGGATATTGTACAGCTAGCGGCAAGCGTAAGCCTAGTGTAACGGATATTAAACGACTAGCAGTAGACGTAAGCCTAGCATAATAAGTGTATTGAAAAACTAGCAGGATAGTTAAGTCTAGTGCAACAGGCTATTGTATAAACTAGCGACGGGAGTAAGTCTAGTTAGCCTCTGAATTTATGCCGAAGGACATTGGCCGTTAAAAGGAACTGACCTCTAACCAGAACTCTAGATAGAGATTGTGAACATGTGCTTATGAAATAATGAGAACTCTTACAAATCGTATATGAATGTGATGTGACTTTTGTTCCCATGTAGTTGGTGTCTGCTCATGGTATGACATTACTAATTAAATATTTTGAGTCGTCAAAATCACAGTCTTATCAGCTATCGTATTCGGAGTTGAGTTAAATGCTATTCATCTTCAACTGATCATGACCAGTGATGATTAATGTCTTAACACGCTGCATCTCACACTGCCAATATAATCAATAAGACAAGAGACTCATACAGGTCAGTCAAGGGTCGAATATTTAATATGAAATATATTCAGCACATAATGAATCACAAGGGTTAAAGCAGACATTATCGATACCAACGGACAGTATTACGGAATCCTACAAAAGTGATAAGAACCCGAGGGACTTTGACTCTATAAACTGAATACGCATATAATAACTTGGTCATCCTCAAATACTAGAAGTCATCGAAGCACCCAGAACATACTGGGATCCCGAGAGGTCCGCAACACAGGTGTCCCTCGCCATTAAGGCAAATACTCTCCTATTTCGGAGGTACCCATTGCAGCTGGGTCGGCTCAGGAGCCGCCAATCCCTGGTCGACGACACTCCTTCAAATGTCCTCGCCAGGTCTCGAGTTAATCCAGTCCAATTCCCGGTCGACGAAAAATCCTCAAATGCCGTCGCCCGGGTTTGATCCTGAATCACCCGGTCGCCAGAGCGGTGTTGTAACCACTACGCTAGCGCGGCTCCCTACGTTTGTGATATTTCTTTGAATTGTGGTAAGGATGGACTTTATTAATCTTGTTATTACAATAAAAATTGGTGTCTGCGATACTGCTCGATTAGGAAGGTTTTCGACTAAGTACAGAGTCCCCAGCAGAGTTATACAGGACCTGTGGGGTGTGTTCAAGCAGTAAAAGCAGTAAAATTAATGTGTATTGCAAAACTGAAAATGATTTCCACAGTTGCCAGTAGGAAAGCTAACCCACGTTATCTTATGGGAGACCATCATTGTTACAGTGTCAGAGGCGTTGTAGCCCTTAAGGAACAGAATAGAGACACTGGTAATGCATTTTCATCTCAGAGTGGTATGGGGTGGTCAGAGAGATCTGACCCTTTTTCTTTATGTCAATTATTACACGTGAAAGGGAATATAGATGTGTTTTTAAGAATCATAACTTGTTTCAGAGGTTTTTTGTTATGGTACAGTGTGGGTACCAGAACCCTGGTGGCGTTGTTGCAGTGTACTAAAGTTACCTATTAATTGGACCCTGAGGTCTAGTTACTGCACCAGGAACCTTGTCAGCGTGGTCATACCAGAGAGCCTGTGAAAATGACAGCAACATCTATTATCTAGATAAGTGCCATACATGTCGGCACTCAGTTTTATCCACTATATCATTGTATCCACTATATTACTATATTCCTGTATAGAAATAAAATAAAATAAATTGTGGGGAAAAAACAAACTTACACAATATATTGTAAAAAGAGAAAGAGCGAATGATGACAGTACCCCACCCATATCTTTAATTACCAGTGTCATTTAATTTAGAGAACATAGCTACACATATTTTGATTACCTAAAGTTACCTATTAATTGGACCCTGAGGTCTAGTTACTGCACCAGGAACCTTGTCAGCGTGGTCATACCAGAGAGCCTGTGAAAATGACAGCAACATCTATTATCTAGATAAGTGCCATACATGTCGGCACTCAGTTTAATCCACTATATCATTTTATCTACTATATTACTATATTCCTGTATAGAAATAAAGTAAAATAAATTGTGGGGGAAAAAAAACTTACACAATATTTTGTAAAAAGAGAAAGAGGGAATGATGACACTACCCCACCCATATCTTTAATTACCAGTGTCATTTAATTTAGAGAACATAGCTACACATATTTTGATTGTCTTATATATTAATTGAATGGACAGAAGATCCAGTGTTGTACTTCAATTGATGTAAATATATTCATAATATCAATTTTGGTTGTTGGTCCTGACTCCGAAAATTCTGATCAGGCCAAATAAATTGTAAATAACCATTTTACCAAACTTTTAACACAGACTTCTATAAGATATATTTTATAGATTGTCAGTTTGTTTGTGTTTGTAGTATTGACTCAGTCCTATATATATATGTGTTAGTAATTAAATGTGTTTGTAGTACTTGTACTTACACCACATCATACACTCATAACCCTAGACATATATACGTAGCTAACATACATATTAGTCAAGAATAAGTCTGATTGAGGTCTTAGGGTGGTAGCAGAAAGTGCTCTGATAACTCAACCCAACATTTATTATAATCCGGGACCTTCACAGCTGACCTCAGTCAGTACAATAGGAATAACATCTTGTAACATCAAATCCACCACATATATTGGGGTCTCCTGTTCCGGGATTTTAACTTTGCACTGGAAAAATTTTCCCTATACATGTATGGGAATCTTATAAAATAATATTGAAAGTATTTTGTGAAATAGTGGATGAACTGTAGTGCTTAGTGTTGTTGTCTAATTAGAGTTATTAAGTTGCCTTAGTATATTGCTAACCTTAATTGATATAATATGGCTGATTTGGCTAAGTTCAGATCTGCGGCTTGATTGACTATGTCACCTCAGAATGTGATAAATTCATTGCCAGGGAAGAACATAGGTTAGCTGAAGAGAGGAGAATGCAGTTAGAAGAAGCTAGGGAAATTAAGAGGCTGCAAATTGAAGCTGAGAAGGAGGCTAGGGTCTTAGAGGCTAATAGAGAGGCTAGGGCATTGGAGGCTGAAGAAAAACGATTGCAAAGGGAAGCAGAAGAAAAGAGATTGACTGCCGAGAGGGAAGCAGAAGACAGAAGATTACAGAGGGAGCATGAGCTGCGATTAAGGGAGTTGGAATTGCAAGGCCATGCTCCTGAATATGGTCATAGCCTCTCTACCTCTGATGCTACTGCTAGTCAGGGGGCCTCTAACTCAGCTATGGGTTTTCATTTAGACCATTTTGTTGAGAAAGACGATGACATAGAAAGTTTTCTAGGTAGGTTTGAACTTTTGGCTACCACGTATGGGTTAGAGAGAGAAAGGTGGAGCCTAAAGTTATCCCAGGGTCTCAGGGGAACAGCTTATAAAGTTTTTGCCAAAATGAGCAGGGATGACCAAGACAATTATGACATGTTGAAGCAGGCTCTATTGTTAAGATACGAAAAGAATGGTGAATTTTACAGGAAGAAGTTTAGAAATGCCAAGCTACTGTCGGGTGAGACCTATCACCAGTTCTCTGCACGGTTAGAGACGTACTTGGAGAAATGGACTGCTCTGGGGAAAACCCAAGATCTTAAGGAAATGATCCTTATTGAGCAATTAAAAGAGTCCATGGCTCCAGACTTGAGAAAGTGTCTCATGGAACAAGGTGCAGAGAGGCTGGGTGAGTTACTAAATGTCGCTGAGAGGTATCAGGCAGCCCAAGCACAGGTAGCTGGCACTAAAAAAAAACACGTAGACAATGGTAAGGCTCCTCAAAACTTTGACAGATTTGACAACAAAGATCAAGGTAACAAAGGTATGCACAATTTTGATAGACCACGCAATGACTATAAAAATAAAAACCCACAGTTTAATGACAGAAGGTATGATGAAAGAAAACCTTTTCATTAAGGTAGATTATATTGTAAACATTGTAAGAAGGAAGGACATGATATCAAATTTTGTAAAATTAAACCTGCTGGATTTGCTGCTATGAAGTTGGGGACCAAGGAAGAAAAGGACAAACCTACTGGACAGCAGGAACCTTATCTCTCTCCCCCCCCCCCCCAGTGTGTGAGGATGTTGTATGCAATGGAGTCACCATTAGGTGCCTTTATGATACAGGTTTGGATTTTGATGCTGTTGTAAGTTCGCAATTGGTGAAACCCGATCAGTATACCACAGAAACAGTGGAGATACAAGGGGCAACCAAGGACATACCACTTATGAAACTTCTCATTGCCAGGCTAACGGTGAAAACTCGCTATGTGGAAGGTGTAATCAGAGCAGCAGTGATCGACGCACCCATATACCCTTTGATATTGGGGTGTCGCTATGCCTTCTTGGGGGATCCCAAGAGACCTGTGGTCTTGGCAGCGGTCCAGACCCGTTCACAATCCAGAAAGAAAGAAGATGAGCCAATAAACACTCATCCAGAGGAGATGAGGAAGGCACAGGCTGAAGATGGGTCACTCAAGCCTTGCTTTAAAAAACTACCTAAAAGCCACACACCTCCAAACAAAGGGGATTATTATATGAAGAATAAATTGTTGTATAGGAAGACTGGGAATGGAACAACTGGCCATGGACAGCTGGTACTTCCTACTTCATATAGGGAGAGAGTGTTGGAATTACGACATGCAATTCCCTTCAGTGGTCACATGGGGATTAGCGCAACAGGACAGCGTATAGCTTGTCATTATTTCTGGCCAGGGATAACGGAAGATATCAAAAGAAATGTAAAATCCTGTCCAGAATGCCAGAGAGTAGCTCCAAAGCATTGGACTGCTTCAGCAACTCTATATTTTAGAACCGCTGTCTGTCTGTAATAAAAGTTCAGTTACTTTTTTTTACTCAGGCAATGCCGGGTATATCTGCTTATACTTTATGTAACCAAATGTCCAAACGGCGAAATGTGCCTCTATTGGCTGTGTGGGGTGTTCCAGGAAAAGGGCCTCCCAGATCTGGAGCAGAGTTGTGTCATGAGATACAGCATACAAATAGACGTGAGGTTGCAGGGAAGCAAACCCGTAAAAACTGCTTGCTGAAATCGGATGTGTCGGGACAAAAGGCACAGATACCGCAGTCTAGCTGTAAACTACGACACATCGTAGCTACCGCTCAAAACTGACGGCCAGCATTGTAAGAGAGAGATATGGCTGAGAGCGAAAGCAAACAACAACATATAACCAAATAATAACATGGAATAAAAAACAATACAAATCCAAAATATAGCTTTTAATGAAAGGTACTAAAGAGAGTAATTATAAAATGGAATAAAAGACACATCGTGCTTATGTTTGTTATGAGAAAATCTCAACCATCACATATGAGTAGAACAAAAACTACATTAGTAGTAGTTTATCAGGCGCAAAACGGTTAGCACTGTAGAGGTGGCGCGTGACTTTTATATAGGGAAATATACCGATCGATTGTGGAGGTGGCGCGTGACTTTTATATAATGAAAAATATTAGATCAATAATGGCGGTTAGAAGATTGTATTTTAAGTGTTGTTATGTTTCTTTATTCATTATATATATATATAATATACGTACAATATATACACAATACATATTTTACAATATAGATAAATATAAAAATCGATAAGTTCGATCAGGTTGGTCAGGGTCGATAAGTAGGTAGGTTGTAGTTAATTATTGTCGTTAGCTGTTTGGGGGGTATTGGTTTTGGCTGGCGGGGGGTGATGACGCATGAGCGTGTGTTGGCATGTAGGTATTGATGAGGATATAGGGGTGAGAGAAACAAAACCATGTAAGGTGTCGTTAGTTGTTCGGTGGGGTTTTAATGGAGAGTGCGGGTGGTATTGCTTTTGGTTTTGTGGGTTGGTGTGTAGCGGGGACCGCCGGAGTAAGACAATGTAGAAACACACACACAGATATATATATATATATATATACATATATACAACATACATACAATATATATTTATACAACATAGATAAGTATAACAAACCCTCGGTTTATAAATAGAAGTATATATTTAATTATCTCTTTTAAAAGAATACGAAATGTCAATCTAAATCTCTAGTTTCAGACGCTTTGTAGCTCTTTGCTTCTGGTTCGGTGGTTGTAGTTAAAGACATCGTCCGGGTGATTGTCTATGGAATATCGGTTGATAACAACTGGAGTTGTTGTAGTGGTACAAGCGGGACTGGGGTTGTTACAAGTAATAGGACAGTAACCTGTGTGTGGTAGCTGTAGTCGGTCAAATTCGGCTAGGATTTCGCCTTGTAAAGCCAGCAGATGCTCAAATTCTTGACGAGTCAACGTAATGCCGATTTTGGTAGGAAACTTTAGATATGATTCACCAAAGTATTTTCGAACGTGTAGTAAAGGCTGACCTCTGTAAAAACTTACAGACGCGGCCTTCAGCCCGCTCTCCAATGGTTTAAGCATTTCATCACTTCTACACATATACACCCAGTTTGTGGGAATGGTGCCGGGGGTAGTCATCTTCAGTGAGGTGTGATCGCAAGTGTCTGCCGTTGTCACACCACCGTTTATTTATATGAGGAGACCTGGTTTAAGCTGGTTTTTTAAACGTGTCAAGACTTGGTGCGCGCTAGCCAGGGACTGACTAGTCGAAAAACTAATCGATCGTTGACGTGTTGTCTATGTGAAAATGGCAGCAGGACGCGTTGCATAGTACCACCCCATGCTTTGATCAATACGAAATAAATAGCGTAGAGTCCACAAACGTTGGTAACTACATCTTGTAAATGTCTAGAATTGTAGTTAAAAGGTCTGTTAGAGTTTCTCGCTATAAAATTAACAAGGTCCGGGTGTCTAGGTGGTAGTCCGAAAGAATCAAAATATTCAAAAGTTCCACATCCATTATAATATAGAGCGACCAGTGGTCACCGGGTCGATAGCTAGGGTCAGTGTTGATGACGAAAGCAGCCGTCTTGGTCGGATCGATACGGCGAGGTAATTGGTCGCGAGCTAAAACTTTAACGACCCCCCTCCGTTTAACAAATATGTCAGACCGGAGAATGGCGCGTATCTCGTTTGTATTCATCGTTTAACTGGTGTAGTCTGTCAAAACTTGGCGCGATTTCCATATTTCCAATATCGAGTCTTGCTCGGCGTAGACGATGACCTGTAATAGTTCGGGTGTGCTCGCGGAGAATTTAAGTTCTATTGAGAGAGGTCACGACTTAGCCATCTCGAACTGGTCACCGTCCAGTAGACTGGGGGTGAGGTCAAATGCGTATAAGGCGTAACCATTCTTAAAATGTGTATATTCAAGATCGTTGCCTGCGTCTTTGCCAATCAGCCAATGGCTAGATTAGTCCAAAAGAAGGCTCTCACGTACTGGTTTTGATCATAATCCATTGACAAAGGCTTGCCACTAACTGTTCTTCCATCCGCGCTGACATTTAAATATATCAGACCAAAATTAGCGAAATTGAACGGGTTAGCCGTGTACGACCCGTTAAAAGCGGTCGAATTGATTATGCCAATCACTATCCGTGTCGGCGTTTGATTGAGAAATAGATTATCCTGTATGTGGGATAGCATCCCTTTAGGAATAAAGAAAGTGTTTAACACAACTCGTTTCAAAGGGTACGTGGCATTACCTCGCAACAAGGCTTTCTCGTGCGCTAAAGAGATTGCCGGATTTAATTTGGCTTTCCGTACAACCAGGGCCGCATACGTTATAATCGATTTATAACCACCAGCGTGGTCGGGTCCTAGCACGTTGAACGCATCTTTAGAAGGAGTGAGTTTCACTTTAACGGTCACACCGTTTAACATATAGCGATCCTGCGCAAAAATATCTGCTTGTAACCGACCCATCATATCGATGTCCCGAGAACCACCAGCTATATTTCGACGTAGCCTTAGTCCGTTGTTATTATCGCCCTGTGTGTCCTCAATAGCGCTTGGCGTGTCTTTGTAAAACAGAGCCGCTGTCATGTGGCCTCGCTTGGCTTCCTCTCCGTAATTCAACGTCGCTTCCAAGTAAGCTCTATAAGGAAAGGTGTTCTCGCTGGGTGTAATCAGCGTGTCGTTCAGGGAAACGTCGACTTGGGAGAATAAACTGTGCAAGTAATAGTTGACCGGTGTCACAGCCGCATCAGGGGGTAATTTGTCGCCATTGGCTAACGTGATTTTGGCGCGCACGTGCAGAAATGTATTTAACAAATCTAGATATTCTTCACCATTCCCCGATATTACAAATTCCACAGGGGCTCTGGGCGCTAAGGCGGCCAACGGATGTATCTCCACAAATTGGCCCTCTTCTGTTTGTGTTGGTGGCACGCTAAACAAATCTAGACCACTGTGAAGACACTCGCATGAGTTGGGGTGAATAAGCGACATCATTCAAATATATCAGAGTACCGTTGCTTGTTCTTCTGGGAATGAGAAGGGCGAGATCGGGTAGTTCGTTTTATTCTTTTCAGTTCGCCAGGGGGGCAGCCCTCACCTTTCTTGTTCTTTTTCTTCTAATACCGCTACCCGATTGGGTAGAGGCGAGGTGGTCAACCGCTCCCTGTAATAAACGCTGACCCGATTCTCTGGCTCGTTCACGGAATGATTCGCCAACGTTTCTTCCGGCTAACGCATCGCTCGCGACCTGTAGACCGGTGCCAACCCCTTCTCTGAGTAAAGCTTCCCCCCCCCCCCCCGTATTTAACCACGGGAGAACCATGCGACCGAGCCCGCTGAAAAAAACTCCCTAAGCCATGCCCTCTTTGACTTCTGCCTCCGATAAACACTGGCATCCCGTGTCCGGCTTGATTGCAGTAAAACTCCTCGTACATTTTGGGGTTTCGTCGTATTGGTACGTGTCTAACCATTATTTTTCTATTCGAAATCAAACCGTCTGTGAGTTCGGAAATGTAGCGTCAGCACCGAAGCTATGATAGTGAATGGGATAGTCTTACCGTGGTCATTAGTTAAAAGTATTTCCACGGTGTCAAACGAAAAACGACTCAGGGGTACGTAGTGCGGTTAGTCGTAAATCCTAAAAACCGAAGCGGTAGTCCTGTCCAAAATAGGGACAATTCGTAACAAAGGGACCGACGCATCCCCAACCGGTCTCGCCGCTACGAGATCACAGTACACGTACACATTTTTCATGTCGCTATCCATTTGTACGTCAGTCTCTCCTCGTAGTATTGGGTCGGCGTCTGTTACACTCGATGCTGGCAACCCTAACATGTTTTTCAACGTCTTGCTAATTCTAACTTCCGCCCCCGTTTCATACAGCGTCAATGTGACCTTATTATTGTTAAAATGGATTCTAATTTGCGCTTTTTCATTCACATCCGTGCCTAAAAGCAATCGATTCAAATCATCTATAAGCGTATCGGGTGAATTGTATAGACCTGCGGGCAACGTAAGTATTATAGGCATTTTTCCCTCGGCTTTGTTTGGGAAGTAATGTATCCACACTTCGTCCTCTAGTACGTTAAAATAACTTTTGGGGAATTAAATCTCAACCAAGCCAACCTCGTACGTGAAGTCAATTCTATAGTCTGTGGCAACTTGACGAAAAAGTGACCGGCGTTATTGTTCGGGTATATTTTCATCGAGGCGTTGCTCGGTAAAGTCACGTAAAAACTCATCCCATCTTAGGGTTAGGTAACATGTAACCCAGACAACTGCTCATTAAGGCGATCCAAAACTTGCCGTCAGGACCCTCGGCGTTGCTCCGACTCAGATTGAATAACGAGACCCCGATGACGACATATATAACGATTATCTGACAGATGAAAACGATCTCTAGCCGCGGGACTAGTTTACCAAAAAAAGGCCAGAACGAGGTTCTCGTGGCCTTGAGAGCGGGTGACCGCAAAACTGAGGTGGCCACGTCTTCTATGTCCATCAGTCTCGATATCTCTCTAGCTGTTTGGCGGAAATCCAGCTGTTGAATGACGAGTTATAACCGAACCATTTGACTAAATACTCTTTAACACCGCTTACACCTCGTCGTTCTTGAGAAACGGACTCGATTCGATAAACTATTTTGTCACCGACCCGCTGCAGCTCTTCTTTGCAAAAAAGACCCTTTCAGTTCCTCCCCACCATCGTATTTAAGCACGTACGTTACCGGACTTGTGTTGTTGACCAACAACAACCGCACTATAACCAGCGTCCTTTTCAGGACGTACACAGCGATCGCAATAGTCAAAATGGGCCGAAAGAAACCTCACGCTAAAAAGAGGAAGATTTATACCAGCCCACCAGCACAGAACAGCCAGGGGAATAACACAATCAACAAAGAAAGACAGCCAGAGAGCAAAACTGCCCCAAGTACTCGTGCGGGGACCGAAATTTCTCCAACTCTTGATACGATGACGGAGCTAGCTGCGACGTGTATCGACCCGGTTGAGAGCCCGAATGACCAGACTCCTTGCGAGGAAGAGCAGAAAGCAGATGCAAGCAGTTCTGAACTTGACGATGAAGACCCAGAATATGACTACATGGTGAGCGCATTAGAGCAGATAGAACAGATGTCAGAAGAAGAAGACCAGATGAAAGCGTTAGAACAGATAAAACAGATGTTGGAAAGAAGAAAAAGAAGACAGGAGCCTAAAACCCAGGGACCACCACCACAAGTACCCAAATCGTCAACTGAAGCCCTGTCTACTACAGAGAAGCTACACAAAACACCGTTGACACCACCACACGATGCCGAGATGAAAGAAGCACTATTTGAGGCGGCTCGAGTGTCAGACATCGAGATACGCCGGAATCCTACAAAGAACAGCCAAGTCCTCCGAGGTGAACAAGAGAAGCAAAATCACAAGCAGACAGAAGAGGACAGGGCACCGAGCCCGAAGACAAATACTCAACCAGTGGTAGCAGATGGGAGATGCCGCCCAGGCGAACTAAGAAAAAGTATTCACAAAGAACAGGATCAAGAGCGCAAAATAAAAATTACGCAGTTGTCGGAAGGAGAAGCCACACTCAGGGCACTCCCGGACGACAAAGTAATCAATGTCCTGGAGAAAGTAGTAGGCAAAAGAGGCATAATTAGTATCAGAAGGCACCAACAGGGAGTGACACTTGCCCTGAATGATACAGAAAAAACTAAATCGCTGATGACTGCTCTGGCATCCGGGCCTAAAGAATTTCAGCTACCACACCGGATCAAAATCCAAGCAGAAATCTACACTGAAACCAAGAGAGTAGTCATCAAAGGGATAGACACCAACTTGTCAGACACAGAGGCCCTCAGCTACATCCAGGCCGAAAACCCTCGGTACAGATTCACACACGCAGAAAGGCTTAAATCCTGGAACAAAGAAGACACCAGACTGATAATAGTGACTCTACAGGGGAAAACAGTCCCAGAAAACATCACTATCCAGAATAGACCTCGAAGAGCACATGCCTTCATCCCGCCAGTGATACAATGTTCAAAGTGCCAGGGATTTTCTCACACAAGGAACACGTGCAGAAAAGAGACGGTCTGTAGATACTGTGCGGGCAGCCACGAATACAAAGACTGCCCAAAGGCCAAAAAAGACCAAGACTACAAAGCACCAAATAACAATAGAAAATGTACCAACTGCCTCGGAAAGCACGGAGCACGATACCGAGGATGTCCCGAATACCAACAAACAAGGCAAATAATTACAGTTGCCATTGGAAAGAGAGTATCATACCATGAGGCAAAAAACACACTGAAGGCAAGTACTCTAGGTGATAGGCGCCAAGACAGCCTAACGGAACAAGTCAGACGGCTCACGACTGAAGTGAGAGAATTGAAACAACAACTGCGAAAGGAGAGAGAAAACCGCCAGCCACACAAAAACAGAACCTCAACTGACAGATGTGAAGAAATACATGACAGCTCGGAAAGCGCGAAACAACAACAAGTCATAAACGACATGAAAATAATACACCAAGACATGAAAAGAATTCAGCAACAGATAGAAGAAGATGTAAGGAAACTGATAGAACTGAAAGATGGAAACGAACAACTACTGAAAAGAATAGAGGCAGAAAGAATGACCATTGAAGAAATTACATCAAACACAAAAGACACTAAAACGAACGACCAATCAAACGAAAAAGTCATCGAGGAAACGTGGGAAGAGCTACTCCCAACAATGATAGAAAAAGCGCTTTCCCAGACACTGGAGAAAAGGAAGACACAAGAAGCAGAAACGAGGAGGGCAAAAACTCACAAAACCTAACAAGCCAGATAGGAAAACAACAAATGTACACCATGAACACGCCACGACACCCCGAATGGACAAGAGCAAAGAGGTATCCTGACAGGCAGCTAGTGGTCCTTTTTAGGACCAGTCCTTTTCAGGACTAACAACAGGCTAGCACCGAAGATAGTAAACACCCTATATACCCCAATTATAACCAACTTTCAGGTTGAACAGGGTATTACAGCAACATAGTAGACGAAAGCAACAACACAACAACAACAACACTTGTGTTGTTTAGTCGGCTGACCGTAAACAGTTCTTCTGTCCACGAAGGCGTATATCCCTTTTTAAAAGTATGTCTGGCTTGAGCGAGCCGCACGCGCTCACCTTCTTTAAAATAGACTTTTCTTCCGGTGACTTCAGAGGTCGAATATAACGTATGCCACACCTCTTCTTGATTGGCCGGGTTAACTTGCGAGGGAGCCATCCGAATACTCCGATGAAACGAATAATTGTAGTTGCGGATCAGTTGCTTTATCACGTCGACGTATCTAAGCCTGTTAGTTTTGGTAAAGTAACGCCACATCTTCTCTTTTAAGGTGCGGTTAAAACGCTCACTTATAGCTGCTGTCGCCGTGAGTCGTATTGCAAGATTCGGACCTCTGCCCTTCTAGTAGCTAATGTGTTGTAAAGTAAATACTAGAAACTTCCTTCTCTCAGACTGACTCTACTTTTTCCTCATACCCACTGTTGATCAATCGATTCCACTCAAAAACAGCAGTGAAAATATCAATGGTGGAACTTTATTAACATAAGTTGAATAATGGGTAAAAATGGTATCCCCAACCTTCCTCTTCAAGGTTGGCAGTCTTGCAAAATACAATCTTCAGTTTTAAACAATCTCAGTATCAAATTTTCACATACATTTTCTTGTCTTCCTTACTCCTACTTGTCCCAGCTATAGAACATGTCATATATTTATTCAGATAGAACTTCCTGTCGTTCTTCTGTACTGCTTATTTATTTTATGTTTCTTTTCCTATGTCTCTTGTTATATCTCTCTACGAGAAACTGGCCTTAACCGTCACTTTTGCCAAGATTTCATCTGTTTATTGTCCTCTGCTCAGACCTGGTCTGCTGAGCTACATACGCTAGTTATAAATCAAAATGTCAACGTACCTGGTTTTGTTTCTTCATTTGAAATACACTTTTTCTTACACAAACACTTTGGTCTTCCGAATATATCTTATACAACAATATCAAGTCTTACGCTGAGCACGTTCAATATCTAACTTAACACTTGAGAGAAACACCTTTCCCTGTCTACGCCTAGCGCGTCTCAATATCAACTGTCCAAAAAACCCGTTCTAACATTCTTCCTTCACGCCTAAAAATGAGTTCACGCATCTCGGCTTTCTCGTGCATACTTTTTTTTCTCAACTCACTCCAACCTGTAAGGGACTTAATTCTAAGTTATTTTCCTTTCTATAATTATACCCAACTCCACTACTCTCCTCTTAAACCCTTATTACAAATTCTTCATAAGCTAATTTTCTAAACCGTAACTGCTAACCCACTACATCTGCTTAACCCAAATCAAACACTTTACGCACCAACCAAAATAACTGGAGTTTCCTCCCTTAAGACAAAGCTTAACTTTACACATCTTACCTCCCTTCATCAACGACAAACAATCTGTAACCAAACCCATCCATATCTCTTCAACCATCTTACCACACTCTTTCTCTCCATCAAAACCAAACCAACGTTCACACATCTCCCCCCCCCCCCCCCCCCCCCCCAAAAAAAAAAAAAAAAAAAATTTCTCTCAGAGAAAATTTCCCAAAAAATCTCCACTCATTCTCTTCCTTCCCTCTTTCACTACCAACTCCATCCCTCTCTTCACCAACCTCTATCCCAATGAGCCAAACACCAACTGATCTTAATGCGACCCGCCATTTTCCACTTCCAATCAACCTCACACATCTTCCTGTTTACAATTTCCATTTCATAGTATACATTTTCCATCATGGAACTGTTTCCAATTTATACATATTACTGAAAACAACTCGTTTCATGTTACAACTTGCACATAATGCAATTCCTTTCATATTACACCTTGTATATAATACAACTCATTTCATAGTACACCTTGGACATAATACAACTCCTTTCCTAATATACCTTTTCGTTTGCTCCTTTACTACTCTTACTATACCTTTCTAGCATCATTAGCCATTTTCCAACCCTTTATATCTACTCCCAATTTTATTATCCTGCCTACGCGAATTATCTTGAAATTCCGCCTATCTCATTAATCGTTCTTCTTAGATGCATATTTTTCCTTCTTGTGCATTTACTTTTCCTTACCATCCATGTCTATCGTCCATTCTCATCTCCGATCCACTTTTACTGTGTATCTTGTCTTCCTCTTATAAATCTGGCATTTCCTATATGGCTTTTCCTACTTGTCATATGTCTTCCACATTTCTTTTCCATCTTCCCTTGTGGTTAAAAGAAACCCGTAACCATATACCATTGTGTACTGTTTCCTCAACATAATTACTCATGTCCTATATTCTCATTTCCTTTTTTCTTTCTTATTATCTCCCTATAACTGTCTATTTCTTATAACTTGGAGAAGCCTCGCTTCCCACAAAGTCTTCACAAGACTCTGGCAACTGCCGAAAAATCTGCATCTTCCTCAACTCCGTTATCAGCTCCCTCCAGCCTATCTCTTCTTATTTCCCATTGTCTCTATAACTTCGCCATTCCTCTATGGCTCTCATCTACCACCATATTCTCTGTAGTTTCTCCAATACTCCTTTCGTTATATCGTAATTCCTTTTCGTCTCCTCTTTGTGACTTCTCAATTCCTCCCATCTACGTCTCTCTCCCTTAATCTATGGTTTCCCAGCCTCTTTCCTCTTCTCTTCCTCTTCTCTTCCACCACTGCAGTAGTCCATCGTTCGACCTACTCAGCTCACTTTTATGATCAGTGTAGAACGATTGCATCTAGTTTCCAAACAACTAGACTCCCGCTGCAATTTTCTACTCTTCTCCTTTTTTTCTTTATCTCCTCTACTCTCGTTCCCTCCCTGGAACTGTGCTCTCCAATTTCTCCATTATACTGTCTATCTCTACTATTTCTCCTTATCATTGCCGTCTTCTTCAACGGTTTCTCAAATATCCTCATTGTCATTTATCTCCATACTCTCTATATCTCTGCCGTCCTCCTCTACGGCTTCACCAAAATCTTAGTCTCCATTTGCCATATTTCCAATTTGTCCATATTTCTGCCGTCTTGCTCCACGGCTTCTCAAAATCTTATATTTCCCTAATTTCTCTCCATTTCACCATAATACTCCATGTTTCTGCCGTGTTCTGCTCTACGGCTTCTCCAACCTCTATCTCCATTGTTCCTGCCGTTGTCACCACGGCTTTCCAACTATAGTCTGCCATTCTCCTATGACCTCTACTTCTTACCTCTCCTTTACTCGTCTCCTCTACTGTAGTACCCTATTGGTCCGGTGTACCCAGTTTACTTCTTAAGTGCGGTATGGACCAATCATACTTGTCTTTTTAAGAATAGCAACCGCCGCCATCTTGTTTATACCTCTTAATATGCTATGCCTCTACTCTCATAGCTTCCTGCTACTCTCTCCCATTCTCCTTACTTATTCACCATATCCAGAAACTTCATCATCATGGCCTCTCTACTTTTAAGCGCCTCTAACGCTATCTGTTTATCCATATCTTGAGTCTCCTCTACTCGTCTAACCTCGTTAACATTTTGTTTCCTCTCTGCCTCTCTATCTCTCGTATTTGTCTCAACCTCCCTACTTCTTACGACTTCATTAACCGATTGCTTCGGTTTTTCTGTATCATCCATTTCTTCCTTTCTCATATTCCATGGGTTCCTCTCAGGTTCTGTACTGTTTAATTTGTCGCTACTTCGACCTCTACTGATACTCCTAGTATCTCTCCTGCTACTACTCCTATTTCTCTCCTCCTTTCTCACCTCTCGGCTCTTGGATCGGTAGTCATTTCGATCCGTATTTCTCCTATCATCACTTCTATTTCTCAGCCTATCTCGGCTCTTAGATCGGAAATCCCCTCGATCCGTATCCCTCCTTCTTTCTCTACTATTATCTCTCCTATTCTCCTCGCTTTCTCTAGTCTTGAATCGGTATTCTCCTCGACTCGTATCTCTCCTATTACTAGCCTCTCGGCTCTTGGCTCGGTATTCTCTTCGACCCGTATCCCTACTTGTCTCCATATTATCTCTACTCTTAGATTGGTATTCTCGTCGATCTGTACTTCTAGTACTTTCATGTTTCTTAACTTCTTCCTCTTTCTGCTTCGCCTTCTCAGTGGCTTTCTTTATCTCATCACCTGCCCCAGATGCGTTTACATCTTCCTTTTCATCTCTATTCATTTGCTGTCTCTTCTCTAACTCTTCCAACTTCCTCTCTAAATCTGCACAAAGTGCAGTTAACTGTTCTATTTTTGTTCTGTCATTGTTTCTTTCTTCCTCTTTGTTCTTCGTCGACCTTTCATGGTCTAAACTGTTTATTTCCCATTTACTCTTTGCTTTGGTCTTTCTATCTTGTTCCTCTTGCACTTCTCTATGACTACATTTCTCCTTTTTCAATTCTTCAAATGTCCTGTCCATATATTGAACAATTGCCTTTATGTCCTTCATCTCCGCTACACTACTATTTCTTACTTTATTCTTCCTCTTTAGTCTGACCTCTTCTACATGTCTCAACTTTGCTAGACGCCTTCTGTAATCCTCTGAATCGTCTGATGACGACGACCGCTGTCTCTTCATCCCTCTTATATTTTCTTCCTTCATCTCTTCCTGCGTATCTGAATCTTTAGCTGATGTGTCCTCTATATTCTGAGTTTGACTTGTACCACTTTGTTGTTTAGTCTCTATTTGTTGCTCCTTTTGTTTCAATAGCTGCTGCTCCTGTGCTCTGTTTCTTTGTTCTGCAGCTCTCGTATGTTTGTACGGTGCATCTATTTCTGTTTCAATATTATTCCATTGTTTCCTTATTCCTGTCGTATCTTCTAGAATCTCATTGTACTGTTTATTCTCTATATCCTGCCATACTTGTATCCTGTCTTCTTCTGGCCTGTATGTGCCCATCTCCTCTTGTTCGCTGTATAAGATTGGGGGGGTTGGGGTTAACCGATCAGATGTTGTTTCCGGTTCTGCATGGATTTGCGTTCTTCCTTCCATTGTGCGACGCTGACTACTTGTTGATGTTTCTCCATAGTCATCTTCCCATCCTACTCTCCAGTTGTCTCCTATCCTGTTAGACTTATTCCAGTCACTATCCTTTAGTGTTGCTTCAGTTCTACGTGTCCCTATCCGTTCATGTGTGTTGTTGTGTTGTTTCTGTCCTTCCGTGTAGTGTGGTGTGTTATTGGGAATCCGTGTACATCTTTCTTGAACACTGCCTCTCATACTATACATACTATGGCTCCTTATATAGCCTCTTATATCCATCGGTCTATCGTCCTCTATTTCGTCTACGACAAGCTTGTAGATTTCTTCCTTTCTTTCTAATAAGTCTATATCAAATTTTCCTTCCAGAATTTTCTGCACCTTCTTTAGTACCACGATGTCTTTGAGGATGGCTTTGATTTCTTTCCTCAACTGCTCTATACTTGGTTGAGGTATTTTGATCCTTTCCATCTTTTCTGTTACACTGTTAATTCTCTGTATTCCATTCTCTTTTGTGTGCTTTTTCTCTTCTAACACTGCATTGAGTCTGAATGGTGTGCATACATCTTTCTTGGTTCCTATCTTGTCTTGCTTCCTTGTTTCCACTTTCTTCTGCTCTCTGTATATCTTGTTGTCAACTCTATGTTGTGGTACCACCACTGTTTGTGCGCCCATACTCGTAGTTGTTTCTGTTTGTGAACCAACACTGACCATGTCTATATGTATGTTTTCCTGCTTCTGGACTGTTGTTCTAATTTGACTTGTCCATGGTCTATTCTTATTACCTTCTTTTGTTGTGATATTTTGATGGCAAGATCCTATTATCTTTCTCCACACTCCTAGCGGTTCTACCTTCATTTTCCAACCGTTTTGTGTTCTTATTTGGCACTTCTGTTGGTTACCAACATTGATGTTGTTTATTTCCAATATCCTTCCTTTCTTAATTTCTCCCACAAAATTCCTCACATCTATTCTTGATCTTCTCCTATTCAAGCTTTCCTAATGTCCTGATCCATAGTTGTTATTAAAACGTGGGAATGTACTCTTACTGCTATTACATGTTATATTATGTCCTTGTTTATTTTGATATTTGTTACATTTCCATTTCCCAATTTCGCGATCTGTACATATGTTTCTCCTTTCATGTTTGTTCCTGTTTATAACTGAACCATCCCAATTCATCTTCCTATTCCTGTATTCTTGACATGTTTGTTTTTGACATCCTCCCTTGTCAAACCAATTCCTATGATGATGTACTCTGGCCCATTGTCTATGATGTTGAGACCTATTTACCATACTCACATAGTGAGCTGATCCGTCTGTACCCTGAGTGTAAATATTTGTGTGTCGGACTCTGTCACGAATATTTGTGACGCCCGGGTTGTGTCTGTAATTATATTGAGTATTGTTGTAACCAGTGAATTGAGCACAGTTACCGGACAAGGCTTCTGTGTGTCTAGTGCGTGTCGGATTACCGGTCTCAACTCTTTGTATTGAGTGCTGCGGCTGTAGTGGCCTGTAATTACACTCAAATTGTTTCTGTCCTAGTCTATTGCAAGTATAACACACGATTGGCTTGCGGTCTACCTGTCTTGATCTACAAGACGTTTCTGTTCCTCTCCCTCGTCTTGATATTCTTCTTTGTTGACAATGTCCTATCTCCATAGGTTCTTCTTGTGTTTCTTCGCATGGAACTAACCTACCAAGCCTGAGGTCCAATCTTCTTCTAAGGTTCTCTTCGGCTGTAGCAAGTGCAATGGCCTGTGACAAGTTTTGTGGGTCCTTCCTGAGGAGATGTAATTTAATTGGTATACCATTCAACCCATCGACGAATATGCCCACTAACTGTTTTCCACCTCTTGCTGGTTCATTTGTTGCCCCAAGAAAACTTCTTCCGCTAGGTTTAACAACCTGTCGCTGAACATTTGAATGGGTTCCTCTGCTTGTTGTTGTATGCTCCTCAGCAGCGTCCACGCATACGATGCATCCGTAATTTGTGCATACCTTCTTATTAGTTCTTTCTTAAAATCTTCCCATGTCTCATCTGGGACAGTGTCAAACCTGCGTCTTATAAAATCTACTACTAACCCGCATAAGGAAAGATATGCAACTTGTTTGTACTAACCTTGGTTCATATTGACCGAAGTGCAATATCTTTGTATCTCGAGCAACCATTTTCTACATAAAGTAGGATTCCCTGAATATGGTGTTATACTGTTCCGGATATTCTGGAACTTACTTTCATTTCTAATGGCAGTCATAGCCTTGGCTACCTGCTCAAGAGCAGCCACATTGGGATCCAAACCCGCCGTAAGTTGTTGTTGTTGCATCTTTTCTTGATCTGTAAAGTGTTAGTATTAAAAAAGAAACACCTCTGAACTGTGAACCATTGCCAGTTAATATCTGATAAGGGTATCCTAATCTTGTGAATATTGAGAGCAAAGCCTCTCCTACATGTACTGAGTCCGCTGATGGTAGAGCAATCGCTTCCCCCCACATAGTACATGTCTACCAGGGAAAGGATGTATTTTTTTCGGAAACTGACGAAAAGCGCATACAGTCTGCTGAAATGAAGAATTTAATGACAAGTAAGCTGCAAAGTATGACACAGAACATGGAATCAATAACGAAAAATACCAGAGATGATTCCTACATAGCAGGGGGATAATGAGGTGGGTAAATTTTGTGTAAAAGTGTAATTCCTCCCTTTTTTCTTAATTTTCTCAAAACCTCATTTTTCACACAAATGTGGGCACGTTGCCCATGATTTTTCAAAAACTATTAGTGATACAGCAGTAAATTTTGTGCCACATGCTGTACACATAGTGCTCATTAAAATAAACTAAAATAAAGGATATATGTTAACAAACTACAAAACTGTTAAGAAATAGCTAAGATACCCCCCTTAAAAATTTCAACAATTTTTCGATTGGTATGTTAAAATCCAAAAAAACTCAGATATCAAACCAATCAAAATTATTTTAGTATACAATCATTATCATATATTAACAAATGAAACAGCCAAATTTCATAACTCAAGTTGTACTCACATTTGAGATATCTTGGGCAACAAAATACCCAAAAAAGCTAATATTTGCCATTTTTTCACTGTTTTTCCACCATATATTGCAAGTTTTTAGTATATACCTCAATGTTTTGTATTTTTTTTCAGTCATTTTGCTTGTATAAATGGCCAGATATAGATATTAACTTATAATTCTGTGTTTTTCATTTTGGGGGTTTGCGACTGTTAAAAATTATCTTCACCGCTTCTACTAAGGCTTTCCCAGTTTTTGTTTTTAGAGGAACCGCTTACGCAAATTTACTAAACACATCGATACACGTCACTAGATAGGAAAAGACCGAATGTGGTGTCAACCTGGTAGAAATGTGGGAATGCGAGTGGCAGCGACTTAAAAGAGCTGATCGATCAATCGGTCGTTTTCTGAGCGAGACATTCCCGAGCCTGAAACCATCGTATACCATGTGTAGATATCCACTAAAGGAACAACAGATTATCGCCGCCGTTAACGACGAGACCTTATTTGGGTTAGACGAATGTGACATACAAGTACCCGACTCCCTAAAGGCCCATTTTTTTGGAAATGACGCCGATATTTAAAAACGTTGACGTGGGTAGGGATGATATTGACCCTTTTTTTGCGCGATTATGCGGAAAAAAATAAACTCCTAACTACCCCTAGACGAACCTTGATCGGTAGTTATGTGGGGCACAAAATTATGTTGGCGTCGCCTCTGCTTCGCTGGTATCTGTCCAAGGGCGTAGAAGTCACGCATATATACCAGGTGATCGAGTATACGCCTGCGACTTGCTTTAAACAATTTGGGGATACCGTTTCCGACGCACGCCGACAGGGGGATAGAGACGATGTCTACGCCATAATGAGTAAAACTATGAAATTGTTAGGGAACGCGGCTTACGGCAAGACGTTGACCAATAAGGCGAAGCACGTAGAGGTATCGTACACCACCGGGGAGGGGACGTCTAAATTAATAAACTGTCCCCGTTTTAAAAAAGATGAATTTAGTAACGGACGATCTTTTCGAAGTAGAGATGGTTAAAAAGAAAATTAGTTGGGACCTACCTGTGCAGATATGGTTTTTCGTCTACCAGTACGCTAAACTGCGAATGCTCGAGTTTTAATACGATTGCCTAGATAGGTTTGTAGACAGAGCCGACTTTCAGTTATGCGAGATGGATACGGATTTTTTATATCTCGCTCTAACCACGCAGAATCTGGCGGATGCCGTTAGACCACACCTGCGCCAGGAATTTTATACCGTATACGATCGATGGTTCCCCGCTGAAGTCTGCGCCGAACATCAATCCGAATGTATAACTAGTGAGGGTAAGCTCGTGTTTGACTGTCAGAAATGTCGCGACAAAAAGTTATTTGATAAGCGAACGCCTGGTCTTTTCAAATAAGAATACGAGGGGGCTGGGATGGTAGCTTCATGTAGCAAAACTTACCACTGTTTTGGGGATTATGATAAAACTAGTATTAAAGGACTCCGTAAAAACACAACACACTAGATAAACACACTTTTTTGGATATCCTCAACACGCAACATTCACGCGGGGGGAAAAAATGTAGGTTTCAAGACGCACAATTCAGCCATCTACACGTACACCAAACACAGAAATTCTCTGTCCTATTTTTACACAAAAAGACAGGTACACGACGACAATGTTACGACCTCTTCCCTCAATATCTAGGCCTTTTTCTTCTACTACCCCTTAACCGTTTATATATATATATATATATATATATATATATATATATATATATATATATATATATATATATATATATATATATATATAGAGATATATATATGTGTGTTCTGGGCAGCAGCTGCAACAAAACACTCCGATATTAAATATAAATGTCTATTTATTAACCGAGGGTTTGTTATATTTATCTATGTTGTAAAATATATATTGTATGTATGTTGTGTGTGTATATATATATATATATATATATATATATATATATATATATATATATATATATATATATATATATATATGTTGTATGAATAAAGAAACATAACAACACTTAAAATACAACCTACCTAGTGCCATTATTGCTCTAATATTTTTCCTTATATA
>JAMPIV010010035.1:0-60000 GCA_024509875.1 Oreohelix idahoensis | reverse complement strand
GCACCTTGTTCTTTGCTTCTGTTCTGAGTATCATATATTCTCTGTATTTCTCTGCTTTTCCTGGTGTGTTTTTTGCTCCTAAGTATTGTTTCCATGCCTTTTTCTTCTCTCTAATTTTATCTTTAACCTCATCTGTCCACTGAGGTGTCCTCTTTCTCTTGTTCCCAAGTCGAACACCACATGCTTCTGCTGCAGCTGTCTTTATGATGTCCTTGAATTTCAGCCAGAGTGTTTCCAGGTCATCGGGTTGTTGTTCTGTGTTTCTCACTGCTGTAGCAATAAGCCCCTGGTATCTGGTCTTCACTTCTGGCTCTCTCAGCTTGTAGGTCTTAATGCTCGTTTCCCCTGTTCGTTTACTTAGCTTCTTGCGTGATGTTAGGCAGTTCCTAGGTCGAGTAACTCTTTCAGTTGTTCTTTTAATTGTTAACAAGTAGTGATCACTTCCAATCTCTGGCCCCCTCCACACTCTAGCATCCCTGACATACTTGAATGAGCTCCTCCTAACTATTGTATAGTCGATCACTGACTTCTCATTCTTTGTTGGTTCACACCTAGTGTATACATGTATGCGCTTATGGGGGAACTTTGTGTTTGTAATGATCAGATTCTGCTCAGTGCAGAATCTAAGGAGTCGCTTTCCATTGTCATTAAGAGTATCTTCTCCATATCTTCAGATAACTCCACCCCATCTAGCATGGTCATTTCCAACTCTGGCATTGAAATCTCCGATCAGGATTACTTCCTCTAGGCAGTCGTCCACTGTCCATTGAAGCAGCTCGAAGAATTCCTCCTTCACCGCTGCTCGCTCATCTTCATTTGGCCCACACACAATGACAAGGTTGATTATGGTTTCTCCTTCTTTTAGTTTTAGGACCATAATGCGTTCCGAGACAAAGTTCTATCCCTTGATACTATCCCTTTGGTTTTTGGCGACAATACAACCAACGCCCAATTTAACTCTTTCAGATGTGGGGACACCACTGTAGAGCAGCGTGTTGCCATCGAGATCCATAACTCTTTGTCCTTTTTTCTTTGTTTCTGTTAAAGCCAGGATTTCCAGTTTGGCTTTCCTCATCTCTTCCACCAGCTCCTCTTCCTTCCCATTTGTACTTCTTGTGTTCCATGTTCCGTAAGTCGTAGTCCGTAGTCCGTTCCAGTTCGTCGCCTTTAGAATCAGTCCGGTTTACTCTCTTATGTTTCTCGTAATCTGGTTTTTAAGACAAACAGGTGACTGGCCTGTTGTGCCTTTGCATGGTGGAGGGGCTGCCTCCTTACGGCGTCCATGCAGGCTGCCTTCCTCCTTTTTCAGCCGGGCTTGGGACCGGCCTAGACGGAGTTTATATATATATATAGCTGCTTCGGGAGATTTTCGGCTACTTCTGACTTTATTTTGGCGACTTTGAAGTACTTCCGGCGATATTTTGGGCGACTTCTGGCGATATTTTGGGCTATTTCAGGCGATATTTTGGGCGACGTTGGACGACATTATGGGCGACTTTTGGCTACTTCAGGCAATATTTTTGAGCTACCTCAAGCGATACGTTGGGCTATTTCATGCGATTTTTAGGCTACTACAGGCGATAATGTGGGCGACTTTGGGATACTCGGGCGAAATTTTGACGATTTCCGGTGATCTTCTTCTTCTTCTTCCGTCCTTAGCCAAAGACCGACCAAGCAGTCAGAGGCCATCACGCCTTGTGGCGTCTTAAGGGCAACAGCAGATTGATTTTCTCTGTTGTAGTTTCCCATCACGCCTAGCGGCGTCTTTAGGGCAACAACAAATAGATCCATCTGCCGTTGTTTCCGTAATCGGTGTGACAAGCCAACGGGTGATCAGCCCATTGGGCATTTCCGGTGATATTTTGGACAATATGGGGCTAAGTCGGGCCATAGTTTGTACTATTTCGGACGAACTTTTGGGCGAATTCGGGCGATATTTTGGATGACTTTGAGCTACATTGGTTGATCTTTTGGCTAATTCGGGTGATATTTGGGCGACTTTGGGCTACTTCGGGCTAACCTGGGGCGATATTTTGGGCGACTTATATATTTACCCGAGTTAAACAAAAAATAACAGAACTTTTAATACAGTCAGAGGTCCTAAAGCTACACTGGGTGATCTTTTGGCTAATTTTTGGGCTACTTCAGGCTATCTATTCTATATTTTAGAACCGCTGTTTGTAATAAAAGTTCAATTACTTTCTATTTTAACTCGGGCAATGCCGGGTATATCTGCTAGTATATATATATATTTTAGTAACAATACTGTGGTGGGTTTTGATGTTATAAAGTGTGGTTGCTATGTTACTTAGTGTACTGACTGAGGTCAGCTGTGAAGGTCCCTGAGGATAAAAGTTTATGTGAGTTTACAGATTACCTTGCTGCTACCACCTATGACCTCAATCAGACTTATTTTGACTAGTATGTCTGATAGCTACGTCTAATGTCTAAGGTAATTAAATGTGGGGTGCTGGTAATTAAATACACAAACACACACTCACAAACAAACACTAATATTAATCTCTATGATCAATTCAATTAACACTGTGTTTAAAATTTAGAAATTACAATTTTTTCAAATTTATTTTGTCCTGAACCAAGTTTTCTTCTGGTCAGGACTTTTGAATCAAATATGAATTAATGTCAATAGAAGTACATATAATTGAATAATCACATGAAAGACTTGTACATATATGTAAATTAAATTTGCTAATATTATTACTAAACTAAAAAAGTCTCTTGGAATCTAATGCTGGATGTCGGGTCGGGGTATTTACATCATACCCAGTCTCTATTTAACAGTGTTCATTTGGTTTTTTTAACAAGATTAATGGTGGACAAGTTTCTTATTTTCACAATGTAGTTTAACTTTTATTATTGTATTATTGTTGATGAATCTCAGCAGGCCAGGTCTGAATACTTAACTGGCCTGTGACGATAGAAGAAAATAGTTCCTTAGGCCCACTCCTCACATGCTCTGAGGTAGTATGGTGGGCATCTCATTTCATACAACTTGGACTTCTCCAGAACATCTGGCACTAGCACAGTGCCAGACAAAGAAACTCTGAAACCACAAAATTAGGCTATGTCTTAACATACTACCTAATTCACCATGTTTACAATCAATAATACATGGAATACAAGAGACAGGGTCAGATCTCTCTGACCGACCCAGCACATCCACATCAAGGCTGTTATCAAGTAGCACTAGTTTCCCATTCCTCTATGGACTGCACTGCATCTGAAATATTTTCATTAATCTCTTTTTCTTTTTTCCATATAATAAGGTGGGTAATATGTTTCCACCTGACCATCTGAAAAGGCCATATAATAAGGTGGGGGATATGTTTCCACCTGACCATCTGAAAAGACCATATAATAAGGTGGGTGATATGTTTCCACCTGACCATCTGAAAAGAAACATCTGTATTCCACCTTTCTGATAGTTTATCATACTATCTTTCAACCTCTAGGCCCTGGAACAGTCGGCTGGGGACCTAGAATAAGTACTCACTTGTCGTAATCGTTTTTCATTATATGGCAGTATCAATCACTCAGTATTGTTTAAATAAAAGGTTAATAATTTTAGCCTTACCACAATTCAGAATAAAACACACAGATACGTTGAAATAGCACAAACTCAGCTGAGCTGCTGGCTAGACCAGGGCGTCCAACTTGTATTATCACATATAGTTAATGGACGACAAACTTCTTAGCATCAACGATCTGCTTATGTGGACAGTCTTCAAAAAATGGCAACTTGCCGTCAAATTTTTTCAATAACAGTAACTATTTTGTCCAATGAGAGTACTTCCCCTCTACAGTTTAAAATTTCAAATATAAATGTCCAATTTAGGTCCAGTTTTGGTCTAGTTTGTAGTGTATTTCTGTCTGTCGGTCGGTCCGAACTTGGGTTTTCCCAAAATTGCACTTGGTTTTGGACCAACTACCAAAAAAAACTACACAAATTTTGTCTCACTTACTTCTAAGATTTCTATGCTAAGTTATTTTTAGATTCTATCCGCCTTGTCTCCCCCTTGTCCACATGTAATTTTTTCCTGCCTCCGTCTCAAGGACGCGTCAAAATGTAACTTTAGTGAATGCAAAACCAACTTGTGTTTGCGAGTCTGCATCGAACAAATCAGTCTTTTGTCAATAACTTCTGATTCATCTGTTCGTCCTTTTATTTGAAAGAATATTATTTCTCAGGAAAAGATAGGATATCAAACTAGCTAACTTTTATTATTCTAAACCTATTGTTAAGGAATTACATAAATTTTTTTTCTATGTTAGGCTTGAAATTTGTTTTTACTACTCGTTCACGGCTTTTGCCGCTATATTCAAATTAAAACGACTATCTCCCGTTGAACGTTCGAGATACGTCTGTTTCTGACAAGAGCTAAGGTCGTTTCCGTGTCCAATTTCTTACATTGTGTCAACTAGTGGCGTATTTTTTGTTTTTTATTTTTAAACTACAAATTGCGTCTGCTAGGCTTTAGATTCTAACGCGTGCAGACGGCATCATTTTTTTTTCTTACCCCGTCTGAACGAGTAGGCCTTTCGTGTCCTCATGTTACAATTAGTTTGTTTCAATGACACTAGAAAACGATGGTACGGTCTACACTTGGGTCTGCAGGGGGTGGGATTTTAGGCCTTGGCGTATCGTCTGGTTGCGGACCATGTCTCTTCTTGTTACTTCAACCACCTTCCTCAGATACCTCCTTTCTGAGGTTTGACACTGAACATTTGTGACTTTAATTGTGAAAATGCCATAATTCTATCTCAGATGATAATTGAATTATCAGCATTCAAAGTGTGTACATACTTTTGAAATAACATATATATATTCTTCTTTGATCCATAGCCGCCAACCGTCAAAGCAGTCAGTGGCCATCACGCCTGGTGGAGTCGTATAGGGCAGCAACAAATTGACTCCACTTTGTTCGGTCGGTGGCCATCCTTCGTACAGTGCCCCAACTCTGGTTCATTCTTTGCATCTCAGCCTCCACAGTTCTCCGCCAAGTTGTTTTTGGTTGGCCTCTCTTTCGCTTTCCTTCGGGGGTCCATAGCATAGCTGTTCTTGTAATCGCCAAGACTGTAACAATCATCGAGGCATCTCTTTATTATCAATCGCAGGGAAGATATTCGCCGGAACCCTTCTGAGTCTCCTTACGGCTCATCTTGGCAAAGGTCTCCTACCTGAAAGCCAGTGTGGATTCCGGAAAGAACGTGGAACCATCGATATGGTGTTTGCTGCAAGACAGCTACAAGAAAAATGCCAAGAACAACACTGTGACCTGTACACAACTTTCATCGCCTTGACAAAGGCGTTCGATACGGTCAGTAGAGAGGGTCTATGAAAGATCATGGCAAAATACGGCTGCCCAAAGAAAGTTATCACAATAGTGCAGCAACTGCATGATGGAATTCAGGCTAGAGTTCAGGAAAACGGTGAGCTATCGGAGCCTTTCCCCGTCTCAAATGGAGTTAAACAAGGGTGTGTCCTTGCACCGACTCTGTTCAGTATCATGTTTTCTGCTATGCTGACTGATGCTTTCAGAGACGGGGACACAGGAATCGACATCAGATATCGTATTGATGAAAAATTGTTTAACCTTAGGTGGCTTCAAGCAAAAACCAAGGTCAAATCCCACACCATCAGAGATCTGTTTGTTGACGATTGTGCCCTCAATGCTGGATCAGAGGCTGATCTGCAGCATAGCGTGGATAGATTCTCCGAAGCCTGTTCCAACTTTGGGCTTACCATCAACATGAAGAAAACAGAAATCATGTACCAACCAGCTCCTAGCACAATTTATACTGAGCCAATCATCAAGGTAAATGGTGAGAAACTGAAAGTTGTGAACAGATTCACATACTTTGGCAGCACACTTTCCCAGAACATCGTCGTTGATGATGAGGTGAACACCAGGATCTCCAAAGCCAGCAGCACATTTGGCAGACTATACACCAACGTTTGGCATCGAAGTGGCATTAGTCTACAGACAAACTGAAGGTGTACAGAGCTGCAGTGCTTCCAGTGCTGTTTTATGCATGTGAAACATGGACTGCATACAGGCGTCACGTAAAGAAGCTAAACCACTTCCATACAGTTGTGACGTGGAAATGTAAATATATCCTCAGAAAATCCGATCACCTGGCTTCCTCAATTAGTGTTTTAACGTTGCTACGAAAAACCACGCAATTTCGTTGTTTGCCTGACTCACAATTTGTAGCCACGCCTATTTTTCCTGTCTTTCTTGCGCTAATGATTTCGTTATCTATTTTCTCAACAGAGGGGAGCGAATCACGTTTGCTTACCCGAGTTATCACGCTAGCTGATTTGCCATATATCGGCAATTAGACAGACGCGCGTAGGAATATAAGGGTTTTTTTATTTGAAGAATCATGGGCGATAATATTATTCCCGTACCTTTGATGTTTACATTTTTTTCAGGGGGACTTAACTTAAGTATTTGATCTACGGCAGGCGGAGATAATCTAAGAAAGCCCGTTCGCAAGGGATGTCTTTTGATGTTGTTTCGGCATAGCGAGTGAGCAAACCGTAGAATCCTTTATCTTAGAAGTTTAGCTCGATGATTTCCCCTGATACGTCCAAGGTGTGACTTTTGTCATCTTGTAGAGATATTGCAGGAAATCTATATATATTCTGCCTTCTCTCCTAGTCAGTTATCAGTCTCTCAGAAATTTTGGATAAATCTAATCACGCCAGACTAGGAACCATTTTATTCGCTAAATGTGTTAAATTGTCCCGTGGGGATTTAAATTTCTGATTGTGGTAATAATTTAAGTTGTGCTTAAGTATTAAATGTGTTAACAGTTTTACCATTTTATTCACTGCTATTCCCGAGCGTTAATACTAGCGAAATCTTAAACACGCGGGTATTCTCTTACCAGTGGTTCAGTAATGTAAAATCCATCAACCATTTTTTAGCTGACTTAAGTATAATGTTAAGAGTGACGGATAAAGTGACAGAGTAGTATGCGCATTATATTTCTTTGTGTGTAAAATTATTTTTAATGACTAGTGTCTATATCATGTGTTAAAAACGATAGATGCCAACAATCAACTAGCTAGTAATGACAGGCGATATTCGTTAAGGGCGTAGTCATAATTAACATATAACTGACATTGTGCGCTGAGTGTTTTATCGGATGGGGGGACGGCTGCATGCCTAAAACCCAAATCCGTATTTGCTAAGCGAAGCGCGATAGTATAAGTTTAAAATACCGTGTGCCTTTTAATTTAATTAGAGGACGGAGAGGATAGGAGATCACACTTTACGCGGGATAGCATAGGATTGTCATTTTGGTTAAATGTTTTGTTTTCGTCCCAATATAGGCTTGGTCAAAACCAGCAGCCAGCGTGTTTTCTCTAATTGTGGGCCTTTTCTCAGTTACTGAAGGCATATTAACTGTAACTTGAGCTAACTGGACTTATAAATATCCAGATTATTTTATTCAATTTATCAGCCCGCTGCGGCAATAAACATAACATTTTTCCCGACTACTGACAGTCGTTTTTCCCAAGTGAATTTTATCCAGAAGATAACGCTGTTTCATAATCGGCACTCATCCCAAAGAAAGTTGAGAGGATTTATAATCATCAGTTTTTTAACGTTAGAGTCATAGCACCTACAGGCTAGACAATACAGGAACTATTTTTCTCCTTTGTTTATAACTTTGTTATAGCGAGAACGTCTGCTTCAATAACTATATGCGGCGATACAGGACTCATTCCGGAAAAATTAAGTCACAAATTTTGGCGACTACCTAAAAATTATTATTAAATACCAAGGCTAGTCTGGGGCCATATTTGGGCGACCCATCTGACACTATAGGTTCATACTAGTGTTATTGGTTTTTTCCAACGGGATTGTGGCGAGAGGTTTTATTTGGCTCTTGGATCAGTATAGTACTGACAATTACAGAAATAGAATTTCTGCAGAAAATTGTGAAGTCCCAGTGTCTGAGAGGACTACTGGTATCACAAATTAGTTACGGCTGTGAATGATCGGATCTCGAAACAATAGTATAGAGGAGACCGACATAAAGCGCCACCTCTGCTGTGTAACTAACTGTGATATTAAAGAAACAAGGAAACAGATTTTGCTTAACTAAGATAAAAATTGACAAGTCTTCAAATACAATTTCCTAAGTATTTATTTCGTATATACACTATCTACTCTTGTGCTGAAGGGTGAATGTTGAAAAATGGAATGTAATGAATTTGTAAGTTTACATATGATTTACAAATATTTATATTTATATAGATATGTAAATAAATATTACAACAAGTTTTCCAATTATAGGAACAAAAATTATATCAGCTGTGCTGTTAATTAAGGATATAACACTTATCAGCTATGTTGTTATTTTTGTCTCTTGCTATGCTAATTTCACTTTCTCATCACTGACAGTTTCTATGCTCACAATGCCGACAGAAATGGTACTAATGTGTACTCATCTCTTAGAAGTGCCGTCCTTCTTGGTTTGGTTGACACAAAACACCAGCTGTTGATCGTTTCGTTAGCCCACCCAAGACTGAGGGGGACTAAAGATGTAGAGTCTTGACAACCTCTATGCTCCTGCGGAGTTCCAGGCAGCTGGATTGACGACCCACGATCTCAGTTTTTATGACACGTATAAACCTGTAACAAGGAAAAATAGGGGCTAATTTCTGTCCTCAAGCCCACCTATTTCTATTTAATATGATATGAGCGTGTCTCAGTGTCTGCATGTGGGATGAATGACAACATGGCTCAGTATGATTTAGCAATAGCGAGACAAGACAGGTGTCTACTTGCAAAACATTCTTTCTGATAAACTAATGCATGGATACATTCAATAATATAGATTCAATACATGAATACATTTAATACATTAATACATCCCATAATATAAATCAATACATGAATAAATCCAATAATATGTACACCTAGGTGTGATACAACAATGTCATTCCCCCTATAATATACCACGCCCTCTCTGACAAGTGCTATACTAGCGGGTAACATATATCCTAACAATATTGTTATGTTCTTATAATAGGAGTATATGAGACGAGGACTGTTTGGTGATATATCAGGTGGGAGTTATAGGAGACAATAGATTGGTGTTAGATGAGATAATAGATTGAGTCCTAACAAGGACTGTTTTGGTTATATTTGCAGTTTGGAGTTATCAGAGACAATAGACTGAAGTTATAGACTGACAATAGATTGAGTCCTAACAAGGACTGTTTTGGTTATATTGCAGTTTGGAGTTATCAGAGACAATAGACTGAAGTTATAGACTGACAATAGATTGAGTCCTAACAAGGACTGTTTTGGTTATATTGCAGTTTGGAGTTATCAGAGACAATAGACTGAAGTTATAGACTGACAATAGATTGAGTCCTAACAAGGACTGTTTTGGTTATATTGCAGTTTGGAGTTATCAGAGACAATAGACTGAAGTTATAGACTGACAATAGATTGAGTCCTAACAAGGACTGTTTTGGTTATATTGCAGTTTGGAGTTATCAGAGACAATAGACTGAAGTTATAGACTGACAAGGACTGTTTTGGTTATATTGCAGTTTGGAGTTATCAGAGACAATAGACTGAAGTTATAGACTGACAATAGATTGAGTCCTAACAAGGACTGTTTTGTCCATATTTGTTGAAGTTTTTTGTGGTTTAAATTTTTTTTACAGGATGGTGTAACCGGCCCCATGCCCAACCCTCCTTAGTCGCTTTTTACGACATGCTTGGTAGGGGACAGTGTTACTATTCTTTGCTCCCCTTTCGGGCCCCGGTAACAAGAATGGGAAACTGCTCAGCAATATACAAGAGCAAATGAAGAGGTGGACAGAATATTTTGGGGACCTTCTCAATAGACCAGCTCCACAAAACCCGCCGGACATCCAGCCAGCAGAAGAAGAGCTACAAATTAACGGTGAAAGACCAACGAAGGAAGAAATAAAGAAAGCCATAAAGCTTCTAAGAGAGGAAAAGCGTCTGGACCTGATGGCATTCCAGCAGAGGCCATCAAAGCAGATATCGACACGGCTACAGAGATGTTATATAAATTACTTGGTAAAGTCTGGGAAAAGGAAGAGATACCAGCAGAATGGAAGGAAGGATATCTGGTTAAGTTGCCTAAGAAGGGAAATTTACAAGAGTGCACAAATTATAGAGGAATAATGTTACTATCAGTGCCAGGAAAAGTATTAAACAGGATTATCCTTGAGAGATTAAAAGAGTCCATAGACAAGAAACTGAGAGATGAACAAGCAGGTTTTCGACAAAACAGAACATGTACAGACCAGATAGCCACTTTGAGAATAATAGTTGAACAAAGTCTGGAATGGAATTCACCACTATACATCGGATTTGTGAACTACGAAAAGGCATTTGACAGTGTAGACAGAGAATCACTTTGGAAATTGATGAGGCATTATGGAGTTCCCCTGAAGATCATTAATTTAATAAAGAAAACATATGAAGACATGACATGCAGAGTTCTTCACGAAGGACAGCTTACAGAACCGTTTGGGATAAGAACAGGAGTGCGACAGGGATGCCTCTTGTCTCCATTTCTTTTCTTGCTGGCAATAGATTGGGTTATGAGATCATCGACAACACACAACAGAAATGGAATCCAGTGGACTCTGACTAAGCAGTTGGATGATCTGGATTTTGCTGATGACTTGGCTCTTCTGTCCCATAACCGTAATCAGATGCAGGACAAATTGAAAACACTCGATGAGAGGTCACAGCAATTGGGTCTGAAAATACACAGGGAAAAGACAAAAATAATGAGAATAAATGCAGGTAATGATAACAGGGTTGAACTTGAAGAAACACCAATTCAAGATGTAGAATCATACACATATCTTGGCAGTAATATAGACAAAGTTGGAGGGACAGACAGCGATATCAAAATAAGAATACAAAAGGCAAGAGGAGCTTTCATTGCATTGGGAAATATATGGAGATCAAGAGAAATCGGATCCAACACGAAAATAAGAATCTTCAACTCAAATGTGAAGTCAGTCTTATTGTATGGCTCGGAGACATGGAGAACAACAAAGACAACAACCAAAAAGCTACAGACTTTCATAAATGGGTGCTTGCGTAGAATAGAGGGATTAAAATGGTATGACAAGGTTACCAACGTGGAACTGATGACAAGAACTAGACAAGTGCCAGTGGAACAAGAGATGAGAAGAAGACGATGGCGATGGATAGGACACACACTGAGGAAACCGGTTGATAGCATTACAAGGACAATAGATTGAGTCCTAACAAGGACTGTTTTGGTTATATTGCAGTTTGGAGTTATCAGAGACAATAGACTGAAGTTATAGACTGACAATAGATTGAGTCCTAACAAGGACTGTTTTGGTTATATTGCAGTTTGGAGTTATCAGAGACAATAGACTGAAGTTATAGACTGACAATAGATTGAGTCCTAACAAGGACTGTTTTGGTTATATTGCAGTTTGGAGTTATCAGAGACAATAGACTGAAGTTATAGACTGACAATAGATTGAGTCCTAACAAGGACTGTTTTGGTTATATTGCAGTTTGGAGTTATCAGAGACAATAGACTGAAGTTATAGACTGACAATAGATTGAGTCCTAACAAGGACTGTTTTGGTTATATTGCAGTTTGGAGTTATCAGAGACAATAGACTGAAGTTATAGACTGACAATAGATTGAGTCCTAACAAGGACTGTTTTGGTTATATTGCAGTTTGGAGTTATCAGAGACAATAGACTGAAGTTATAGACTGACAATAGATTGAGTCCTAACAAGGACTGTTTTGGTTATATTGCAGTTTGGAGTTATCAGAGACAATAGACTGAGGTATGAATCCTATTAGCCTTCGTCTATTCAATCTTAATAGGAAATACAATCATTATACTTAATTTCCCCAAGATACAATCAGTAACCTGATAGGTAGTATAAATGACACACAACAAATACCAATCATTATAGACCTGCGGAAAGCCTATGTTCCTAAAGGTTATCGTAAACATATTTACCCTCTAAGATTCAAACCGGCCAGATTTTGACTCGGCTTTAGCAAAGCAGGCTGCAGGTCATTGCACTCCAGGTAAGCTATAAATCAAGGTGACAAAAGCCCTCTTCAGTCGGTCGGTATCTCTGGCGCCGTGTCGGTGATGTGTGATTATGCATAAAATCCGCCCGATTATATAGGTAGGTAAATGCTTAAGGAAAGCGTTTGGTTGGTTCCTGGCGGAGCAAAATGATTGGTTTCCTCCGGTTTAGTCTCAAGCGCTGTACAGCCTAATTTTATTCAGTTTCATCCGCCATCTTGCGTGAACAAGATGGCCGTTAATTTATTCTGTCTCAGAGACTGGTGAACGTTGATCGTTGATTGGTTGAAGCAAATCTGTATCTCGACATAGTGATTAACAAAGTAGTGGGTTACACTTCGTTTCACGACATAGCCCCCTCCTTTCCTAGCTGTGACTTGTCATAGCTGACGTGTAAACCCCTGCTGTGGTTAATCCTTTTGCGTCTGTCCTTCCAGAGTACTAGGGTGTCGACTTAAAAAATCAGCTCCTACATTGTCTCTTCCCGGAATGTAATTCACGGTAAAGGAATAAGGCGCAAGAAGCAGACTCCACCTTTACAATCTCGAATTTAGCTTTTTAGATGCAGCCAAGAATGTTAAAGGTTGGTGATCGCTTTGGACAATGAAGTGTGTCCCATACAGATAAGGTGAAAATTTGTTGATGGACCAAATTAGAGCTAAACATTCTTTCTCTATGGTCGAGTAGTTCACCTCCGCTGCATTCAGCTTCCAACTGGCGTAGGCGACTGGTAACAGTTCATCCGGTTAAGCTTTTGATTTCTGCAAGAGAGATGCACCCATCCCTATACTGCTAGCCTCCGTCATTAATACAAATTCCTGTGTGATATCGGGTAGTGTAAGGATTGGTTTGCTGGTGAGTTTTGCTTTTAGCTCTCTGTGTAAGCTTTTTCACAATCAGCATTCCATTGGATTTTATCAGGCTGTCCCCGTCTTTCGTTAAGTTAGTTAATGGTGCACACAGAGAGTTAAAGTGGGGTATGTACTTCTGATAGAACCCCACATAATGACACGAATGATCTCACATCTTTCTTCTTTCTTCGTTTGAGGTCTGGGTGCCTTCTTTAACTTCTCTATATTCTTTGGGTCAGGAGACATATGACCTGTAGAAATAGTGTGACCTAAGAATTCCAACTCCTTACAACCGATATAGCACTTGGTTGGACGTGCAGTCAATCCAGTGGCTCTCAATCTGTCAAACAACATGGAGAGCGCTACTATATGCTCTTCAAATGTGTTTGTAGCAACAAGAATGTCATCCATAAAGTTAGTGATATGGGGATTTTGTAGAGGTTCCAACAATTTCCTCATCATTCTTGAAAAGATACTGGGAGCATTTTTCAGCCCAAAGGGTAGTACATTAAACTCGTAGTGTCCGTCTGATGTACTAAATGCCAGCATTTTCATAACTTCTGGTTTCACTGGTATTTGGTAGTATCCCTTGCTTAGATCTACCTTCGATAAATACCTAGCCTTACTCAGTGTAGAGAACAGCTGGTTGGTGTCAGGTAATGGGTCCACCTGAGATTCTGTGATCGCATTAAGCTTCCGGTAGTCAATACATAACCTGTGTTCACCACTCGGTTTTCTTAATAGCACCACACTTGAGCTATAGGGAGAGTCTGACTTCGAGATAATTTTCTCCTTCAACAGATAATCAACTTCCTCCCTTAGTGCTTGGGCTTTCGCATAGGGTATAGGGTATGTTCTCATGCATACTGGGGTAGGGTCTGTAACCTTCATGTCGTACTCTAACAGATTCGTTCGACCTGGCTTATCTGTGAGCACATCAGCATGGGTTTCCAACACTTTCTGAACACTCTTCTTCTGCTCTGGAGTTAAATGTTCACTAATATTTACTTGAACATAATCCTCTGTAGTTGTGAGTGGATACTCCATAGAGTGAAGTGGTTCACCGTGCATTTCTGTTGCTATGGCTAGGGTCATGATATGTGCAACTTCTGATGATTCCTTGTCATAGTATTTTTTAAGAAGATTGACATGATATACCTTCTCCTTTCCTTTCTTGTCAATCTTATAATTGGTCCTGGAAAGTTTCTCCAGTATGACATAGGGTCCCTGCCATCCAATCTGCAATTTATTATTGCTGCTTGGCAACAGTAATAACACCTTTTCACCCACCTTCAGTTCCCTATCCTTTACTTTTTTGTTGTAGTAGGCAGCATGCTTCCTCCTGGCCTGTCTTAAGTTATCATTGGCCAGTTTCCAACCTGCTTTCAATCGAGATGTCAACTCGTTGACGTACTGGTATGAGGAAGTCCCTGTTTCCTCTGCCTTTTCATCAGTCCATGTCCGCAGCAATGCTTCCAGTGGACCTTTTATTGGTCTTCCAAACAACAATGTAGCTGGAGCCAATCCAGTTGAATTGTGGGGTACTTCCCTATATGCAAATAGTGCAGCGGGCAAGTATGTATCCCAAGTATCAGGTTTTTCACTCGCCAGCTTTCTAAGGATTGAAATTAGCGTACCATTGAACCGCTCTACTTGACCGTTCCCTTGGGCATGGTAGGGACTACAATGATAGTGCCTGGCTTGAAATATCCTGAATACTTCTTGTGTTAGCTTTCCCTTAAACTGAGACCCATTGTCAGTCAATATCTGATGCGGGAAACCTAATCGGGTGAATATTGTCAACAGTGCCTCTGCCACATGCTTCGAATCTATAGCTGACATGGCCACTGCTTCTCCCCACATAGAGCAAGTATCAACCAAGGTTAAGATATATGCATTTCTCTTCTTGGTCCTAGTGAGGGGTCCAACAATATCTACTACAACACGTTCAAACGGGGTTCCCATAATAGGCATTTCTCCCAGTGTTGCTGGTGCAGTCCTATGCTTAGGAGCTACTCTTTGGCATTCTGGACAGGATCTTACATATCTTTTTATGTCCTCTATAATTCCTGGCCAAAAGTAGTGACAGGCTATCCTTTGTCCAGTGGCCCCTATTCCCATATGTCCACTGAAGGGTATAGCATGTCCTAGCGTCATAACCTTCTCCCTGTAAGATTTTGGTACTACAAGCTGTCCATGCCCTTTAGGTCCTGTTCCAGCTTTTCTGTATAGTAGGCCATTCTTCATATACAAGTCTCCTTTCTCTGGAGGGTTATGTGCTTTAGGCAATTTGCCAAAACAAGGCTTCAATGTGCTGTCTGCTGCTTGAGCCTTTTTCATCTCTTCTGGGTGAGTATTGATAAGATTCTCCTCCATTTTCCTGGAGCTTTCCCTGGTCTGGACTGTTGCCATAACTACGGGTTTTATAGGTTCTCCAAGGAAAACATACCTACACCCCAAAATCAAAGGGTAAATAGGGTCGTCCATCACTGCTGCTTTGATTTCTCCTTCCACATAGCGAGATCTTATGTTGATTCGAGCTATGGGTAGTGTCATGGTTCTTGCTCCCTTGATCGGTCCTCTGATTTCCACTGTTTCTGTGGTTATCTGGTCAGGACTCACTAGAGAAGAGCACACAACTGAATCAAAGTCCAATCCTGTGTCATATAAACACAGTACTTGAGTGCCATTCACGGTCACTTCCTCACAGACAGGGGGATGATGGAAGTCTTTCTGACTTACTGCCATTTCCTTCCTTCCCTGGTTCCCTGTTGTAAGACATGCAGCATGATGAGGAGGATTCTTGTTTCTGCAGTCCGCAGTATTGTGGTTACTCATTAGACAAGTTTTACACCACTTTCCTTCCTTCCGGTAAGGTGTCTTATCCGATCTTAGAGGGTTTTTGTCCTTTTTGTCAAATCTTTGTTTGTTCCTTGTGGTATGGTCCTTTTGTTCATATTTGGTATAGTTTTGTGATGATTTGAAGTTTTCACCCTGCTTCTTCTTATGTCCTAATAATTCTGCCTGAGCTGCTTGATATCTCTCAGCAACAGTTACAATATCTCCCAATCTCTCTGCTCCTTGTTCCATGATAAACTTCCTCATTTCTTGAGGCATGGACTCTTTCAATTGCTCCATCATTACCATTTCTTTTAGATCCTGACACTTTTCTAAACTACTCCATTTTCCCAAATAGGTTTCCAACCTAGCAGAGAATTGGTGATAGTTTTCTCCTGGAAGAAGTTTAGCTGTTCGGAATTTTTTTCTATATGATTCTGAGTTCTTTTTGTATCTCACAAGCAGTGCCTGCTTCAGGATTTCATAATCTTCCTGGTCATCTCTTGAGAGCTTCAAATATACATCGTAGGCTACACCTCTCAATCCCTGAGATAGTTTAATACTCCACTTTTCTTTCACTAAGCCATAGGTAGTGGCTAGTCTTTCGTATCTATCCAGGTACGACTCAATGGCGTCTTCTTTCTCAACAAATGGGTCCAGATGAAAATTCATGGCCCCACTTGAGGTGCTCTGGCTGGAGCTACTCTCAGAGTGAGGTGAGCTACCACCATTATTGCCAGCAGTTGCCTGAATTTCGAGCTCTTTTAATCTCAGTTGATGGTCTCTCTCTGCTTGTAATTTCCTTTCCTCAGCTTCAATTTTCTTTGCCTCATTTTCAGCCTCCCATTTCTTGGCTTCAATTTCTAATCTTTTGGTTTCTCTCTCAGCTTCCAGTCTTTTGGCTTCTCTCTCAGCTTCCAGTCTTTTGTCTTCTCTCTCTCTAATTGCAACTTTCTTTCTTCCCTATCCATATATTTGTCCACTTCTGTTGTGACATACTGAGTAAGAGCATCACCTGTCATGTTTAATTCCTTACCCATCTGCATGATCGCAGTCCTGAACTTCACTAGATCAGCCATGGCGTTACTTAGATAGGGTATGTATATTTACTATAACCCAATTATTGTAATTAAACTTAATTAATTTAAATGAACAAAAAATTTCCGTGCAACTTTGTGAGCATCAACTATTTACTGAGTACTAAATGGTACTCCTCCTAAGAAAACAATAAAAAATCCTATTATAGAATTTTTTTCAAAAATAAAAATTTCCTTATGTGTCTATGGGTGGCACAAGATACAATGTAGATAGATGAATAGACTTAGTATGGCTCAAGGTATATAGAAATATCCCAGGAACGAGCCCCCAGTGTGGCGAGAGGTTTTATTTAGCTCTTGGATCAGTATAGTACTGACAATTACAGAAATAGAATTTCTGCAGAAAATGGTGAAGTCCCAGTGTCTGAGAGGACTACTGGTATCACAAATTAGTTACGGCTGTGAATGATCGGATCTCGAAACAATAGTATAGAGGAGACCGACATAAAGCGCCACCTCTGCTGTGTAACTATTAAAGAAACAAGGAAACAGATTTTGCTTAACAATGATAAAATTGACAAGTCTTCAAATACAATTTCCTAAGTATTTATTTCGTATATACACTATCTACTCTTGTGCTGAAGGGTGAATGTTGAAAAATGGAATGTAATGAATTTGTAAGTTTACATATGATTTACAAATATTTATATTTATATAGATATGTAAATAAATATTACAACAAGTTTTCCAATTATAGGAACAAAAATTATATCAGCTGTGCTGTTAATTAAGGATATAACACTTATCAGCTATGTTGTTATTTTTGTCTCTTGCTATGCTAATTTCACTTTCTCATCACTGACAGTTTCTATGCTCACAATGCCGACAGAAATGGTACTAATGTGTACTCATCTCTTAGAAGTGCTGTCCTTCTTGGTTTGGTTGACACAAAACACCAGCTGTTGATCGTTTCGTTAGCCCACCCAAGACTGAGGGGGACTAAAGATGTAGAGTCTTGACAACCTCTATGCTCCTGTGGAGTTCCAGGCAGCTGGATTGACGACCCACGATCTCAGTTTTTATGACACGTATAAACCTGTAACAAGGAAAAATAGGGGCTAATTTCTGTCCTCAAGCCCACCTATTTCTATTGTATATGATATGAGCGTGTCTCAGTGTCTGCATGTGGGATGAATGACAACATGGCTCAGTATGATTTAGCAATAGCGAGACAAGACAGGTGTCTACTTGCAAAACATTCTTTCAGATAAACTAATGCATGGATACATTCAATAATATAGATTCAATACATGAATACATTTAATACATTAATACATCCCATAATATAAATCAATACATGAATAAATCCAATAATATGTACACCTAGGTGTGATACAACAATGTCATTCCCCCTATAATATACCACGCCCTCTCTGACAAGTGCTATACTAGCGGGTAACATATATCCTAACAATATTGTTATGTTCTTATAATAGGAGTATATGAGACGAGGACTGTTTGGTGATATATCAGGTGGGAGTTATAGGAGACAATAGATTGGTGTTAGATGAGATAATAGATTGAGTCCTAACAAGGACTGTTTTGGTTATATTTGCAGTTTGGAGTTATCAGAGACAATAGACTGAAGTTATAGACTGACAATAGATTGAGTCCTAACAAGGACTGTTTTGGTTATATTGCAGTTTGGAGTTATCAGAGACAATAGACTGAAGTTATAGACTGACAATAGATTGAGTCCTAACAAGGACTGTTTTGGTTATATTGCAGTTTGGAGTTATCAGAGACAATAGACTGAGGTATGAATCCTATTAGCCTTCGTCTATTCAATCTTAATAGGAAATACAATCATTATACTTAATTTCCCCAAGATACAATCAGTAACCTGATAGGTAGTATAAATGACACACAACAAATACCAATCATTATAGACCTGCGGAAAGCCTATGTTCCTAAAGGTTATCGTAAACATATTTACCCTCTAAGATTCAAACCGGCCAGATTTTGACTCGACTTTAGCAAAGCAGGCTGCAGGTCATTGCACTCCAGGTAAGCTATAAATCAAGGTGACAAAAGCCCTCTTCAGTCGGTCGGTATCTCTGGCGCCGTGTCGGTGATGTGTGATTATGCATAAAATCCGCCCGATTATATAGGTAGGTAAATGCTTAAGGAAAGCGTTTGGTTGGTTCCTGGCGGAGCAAAATGATTGGTTTCCTCCGGTTTAGTCTCAAGCGCTGTACAGCCTAATTTTATTCAGTTTCATCCGCCATCTTGCGTGAACAAGATGGCCGTTAATTTATTCTGTCTCAGAGACTGGTGAACGTTGATCGTTGATTGGTTGAAGCAAATCTGTATCTCGACATAGTGATTAACAAAGTAGTGGGTTACACTTCGTTTCACGACAGGGATACCTACACCAAGTATTGGGTAAGCAAGTGTGTTTGTGGCCACAGAATGACAGAGTGAAAGACCGAGAGAGATAAAACTAATTTCCTTTGTTACAATCATTGTAACCACTTCTTTTTTTGTTTGTTCGCTAACCTGATTATTTTACTGGGATAGCAAGTAGAAACTTTGTTCTTTACTACACTGTCTATTCTATACCCTAGTGCTAATCTTTGACCTTTTGGGTTATTAACTTCTTGCGGGATCTTTTCGCAACAGAGGGGAGGGCACTTATGGGGTTATTTTCATATATCTGTAAAACTTGATTTACATTGATTCCTATGTGTTTGATGTTGTGAGAAGTTTAAGTGATAATAAACTAAACAAAACTTAATTTATCGTGTTGGTCAGCCCCATTCCCCATATCCAAATCCACAGTTTTTTTCACGTTTGTGTGTCTTGTTGTCACATAACTGTGTGTGTGTGTGTGTAGATAACTTATAATTATAATTAACATTATAGGGAAGTGTGACAGATCGTCTTCATCTAAAGATAGTCGTATAGATAGGCTGGACTAGAGAAACCACTCATTCCAGAGACGTATCTTCACCTTAATCTATTTCACTCGTGGAATCTATTCTCACCTTTCTTTCTCTTATACCCCACCTACTGCTCTACTCAGACGGGACCAAATAAATCTCTATACCTATCTAAAAATATACGACAACAGTATGTCTCAGAAAGGTAATGAACATCAAATGGCAAGACAAGATCCCAGAGCTGGTATCCCTAGCATCGATACTATTCTGATGCAGTCACAGATTCGCTGGGCAGGTCATTAGTCCGCATACTAGACCATCGACTGCCAAAGATTCTCTTTTATGGTGAGATGCAGAAAGGTAAACGCTCCCATGGTGGCCAAAAGAAGCGCTTCAAAGAAACGCTTAAGACTTCTGTAGCGAAAGGTTTTTCAGGTGTGATGATAGTGGTAGAGAAAAAGTAGAATTTCTCTACAGAAAGTATGAAGTCCCAGTGCCAGAGAAGTACACTGGTATCACAATTGAGTTACGGCTGTGAATACTCTGAGCTGGACAATAGATTTACGCTTCAGAAGTATACTGCGCCACTTTCGCTATAGTAACCCTATGTGATAATATAATTAAATTAGAAAAAGTAACTCAAAATTTAACAGTTAAAAATGTACCAAGTCAAATGAGTACAATTTCATAATTTATTATGTACATCTATCTAGCCTTGAAATGAGAGATGGGTGTTGGAAGATGGTAAAAGGTATGATTATTTATATTTACAAGTTAAAATAAATAATAGTAAAAAGTCTTGGATGTATCTTCCAATGAAATTATAAAGTCTGTCACAGTAGTTTGATAATTCTTGCTATCTAGTCTCTAGCCTTTTTCATCATTGACAGGCGCTATTGAAACCGCTCACAGTGTTTGTAGGATTGGATACACATAAACTCATCTTGCATTACGCCACGTCTGTTCGAGGTTCCTGAGACACAATGGTAATCACTAAGACTTTCCTTCAGCCCGCCCTATAACTATGGGGGACTAAGGTGTTAAAAATTGTTTGACCACTAGGCTCCAGTTAGCAGGATCAAAGGTCCTCAAGTCTTTAGTTTATACTTGATCACGAACTCGATCATGAACTCACTCAGGAACGATCATAAAACCTGGAACAAGGTAATAGGTGGCCATGGTGTTCCAACAATCTCACTAACCACTGATGTTCATGAGGCGACCATGTCTTCAGTGTTTGTATATAAATGAATCATTCATGGTAGTATGTAACAGAGATAGCATGCTAAGATAATGTCTACTGTGCAGAAGATAACAAAATACATGAATAAATCACATGTTATGACACATGGGTATGATATAACCTTTGCCTTCCACTTATGGATGTGTTGAGACTGATTCTTGTTGAATGAAATTGTGGAAGAATAATCGGTCAACTCAAACCGACACAGTGTTGGATAACAGGTCGCCTTGCTTCATAACTTGTTGAGGCCCTGACAAGGATGAAATGTTGACAAGGAGTGTTTGTGTGAGTGTCAGTACGCGAATGCATGGACTGTTCTGTAAAGTTGACTACAACAGGGAAAAACACACTCACTCAATCGTAGCTAGAAGTCACTGATGCAGACTACTGTTGACGTTTTCTTGTATTTAATGGACACACATTTCGACGAGACAGATACCGTCACTTGACCAGGTTGACATTATAAATCATTAGGTACTTGAAGGAATACATAGCATCTGGATACAATGGAATGATCATAGGCAAGCACATAGTATTCTGATCTGTCTATTATCTCATTCCTTAGCTGACTGATCGCGTCAGCTAATAAATAGTACTTAATAATGGCTCCTTATCAGACCCTCTTCTGCCTAAGTCTTTCAAGCTTTAAATCCAGCAAATGGTTATGGCAACGATCTTAAACCACCAGTAGTGGGTTTTTTTTTCCTTATCGTTAACAGATCTCTATACCATCATCAGATAATAAGGTTGTCCCTGTTCTCGATAGATGATTTTATTAAACTGGCAATGAGATCCAAAATGGCTTTACTTTTCAGTGAGCCTCGCTCACCCAAGGTGAAAATATGAAGCATAATTAAAGATGCTGTTCATACATAAATGTCCTTATTGGGCTTTGAATATTCTGCAATTAATAATGCTGGTCACATCAAATAACATAGGACTGCTAGGTAGCATATCATCTTCCTCTGTAGTCAATAATAATCTAGGCACGACGAAACGTCTGCCCATCTAGGCATTGCAGGAGAGTACATAAACTGGCTTCGTTACCTTGTTATGGAAATACACTGGCGAATAGCTCACACCATCTTTTGGCGTTAAGAACAAACACTGGGGAGGATTACAGACATAACAGTCAAATAGAGAAACTATCTCCTTTCCCCAAATAAACCACGGAATGATCCAATCTTCGGACTTCCCTGGTACAGACCAGCCATCGCAGAAAATAACATGACGGAAGCCCCTTTTCAAAACACATCCCGTCTGGGCATGCGTCAAAGATAACCTCTGAACTCTATATTCAAGTGGGACAACTATATATTACTTTCATTCGAAGCAAATACTGAGTATTCGCCCTTTGTCTGCAGGTACGTTAGAACCAAAATATTTTCAAACATAACAAGTATACAGACAAATAAATATCTTCCTATATATACTCTAAGAATCTGTGCGTAACAGATTACGACACCCCCCGGGAAAAAAATGAAACGTTTTTTTTCTTAAATACATCTAGGAGCAACATATAATAGGCTCACAACGCACGAAACATGCGCAAATGAAAAATATTTGTAATTTAGATAATGCCAAATAGGCTAATGTGGTAACGTGGGATGATATAAATATTTATAGGGGACTTAGTGTACTGACTGAGATCAGCTGTGAAGGTATCTGTATCTAATAGTGTGGTGTATTACAGATGACCTTACTTGCTACCACATTTATATCTCAGTCAGACCTATTCTGGAATATTGTGATGACTACGTTGAATGTCTAGGGTTATGAAAATGATGAAGTGTAAGTCACAACAACAACAGACAGATAAACAATTTATTTTATTCCACAACACTTTACAACACTGTGACACTCACACACATATAACACTCTATAAGACTATCTTAACTGAGTCAAGTGTAAAGTTTCAGATATATATATGTATTAATTCCTTTCAACAATAGAGATCCTGATTCAACTACACAGTGAACCAGGAATCACAATCAAGGGTAATTACAAGTAGTATGTACACAGTTTATATATATATAATCTTTGTATTGACATAATTTATTAGTATTATCCTATGTGTGTAAGTTGTGAAGTAGTACTATGAGGTAATACTGGTTTTGTTTTTCAAGCTAGATTGTTGTTTGTCATCATGACTTCAAGTGTTTGATTATCTTGGAAATAGTATTTGGAAAAGTTCACAGTTCCTGTCGTTTGAAACAATTTATTGTCCCTCTGTGTTTAATATAAGGTCAATTTTAGAGGGGGGGGGGGGCACATAATGTTGAGCTACTCTGGCCACAGAAGCTTATCTTTCGTGATGGCTGCAGGAAAAGACTCCTCTGCTCGATTGCTTCACTGTGTTCTGGAGACACCTCACTGGTCGCTATCTGGACCAAGGAGTATGCTGTCAGCCTCTGGATTCAGCAAAACTCAGACCAGGTGCTGCTTCAATAACTTAGGACCACGGTCCCTGAAACAAGAAGGTTGTACCTCCTATTTCAGAACTAATTTATAATCTATTTCCACACTGAACACAATACCTAACAAACACTGAGTTCAGAGCGGTAGGCCACTGCTAGCTTCCTCTGAAACAATTTACACCAGTATACTCCTCCCTAATGGTTACTACGCCTCTGCAATTCCAGCATTAGTTCTTTCTAGTCAATAAGATAGGTGTCAGTGTACTGTTTGGCAATTCCATGCAGTTTTACTTTTCTCCGACACCTCCTATTCAGGTTGGAGCAATATTTAGGCTTTTCCTCATGTTGGCTACTGAACCACACACATATACAGACATAAATTATCAATTTACATTCAATTTTCATTAAAAAGATATCGAATATTTCAAGCTTACCACAATTCATGGAAATAATACACAAATACGTTGACCGGCGATGAATATGGCACAAATTCCGATCTGCCTCTGTCCCAGGCTTTTATTTAGAAAAATATGCACTGGTTCTCAACGCACTGTTTCTTAGTAAGTGTATTTCAAAATGTGGCACTGAACAGACGCTCTGAATTGACTATATTGGCGGGTCTAACCAATCGGGCCATGTTAACACAGCTTTTCAAAAAAAGTACCCCTACTATTCGTTTCCCCTAACAACAAAAAATTAGTATTTGTAGTCCGACTAATCGTGTTTAGCCTTACATATCCTTCCCGCCAATCAAATAGGATTTAACATGGTGGCCTATTTCCCTAACGTAATGTTTTTCAAACACGCTATAAAAAAAATTATGAGCAGAAATGATTTTATGCTGTCAGGCACCCCCACTATAGTATTTTGGCCATAATTATTTTATTAATAGACTAAAGGCGTAACACATAACATATTCTTTGTCAGTAAGTCCTACTGTACAATAATATATAAGTTTAATGTGGCAAAATGCCTTCGTTCAAAATATGTAAATTTTGAAGACAGTCGTGTATCCGTTTTTTTTATGTATTGTTTTTTTATTTGAGAACCGCCACCTGTCCTGCCTTTTCATCATTCTGTCAGTATAAAGTCAGGAGCTTAGATGTAAATCAGTATTGTGTCATGTTTCCCAATAAGAATTTTACAGGTTTTTAAACCTAACTCTCGTAGTTGTAGTGTTTTTTATCACTGTCTATTTGAAAAAAAAGTTAGTGCTGCTGGCCTTAAGCGGGGAGGGTGGCATTAATTGTATATCGCGAGACGCGTGTTAGTGTTGCATGCGTTCCTGCTTTCAGCCCTCTCTCTCTCTCTATCCTAAGTTTATCTGTCTTTTCATCACGCAGTGTATAAAATGAAATTAATGGAAGTATTAATCTAGGTCATAAAGCAGTGTGCGTATCTCAAGGTTTTCTTAGAAATACAGTACACGTTTTATTATAGAAAGCGTGTATTGATGCAGTAGGCTTTTACTATCAAACGTGAAAGCGCTACAATTATGCAGACGAAGTAGAAAAGAGGGATTTTTGTACGTCATTGTGACAGCACTGTTCTTTTACCATTTCTCTTTCCTTTTATTGCATTAATTCGTTAGGGGTTACATTTACTTTTTAATTTATATATGTGTATTTAGAATGTCTCACGACAAATTCTCCCCTCTTAAAACAGACGTTATATGTCAGTCTATAATTCTATATACACATAGAGAAATTTATTATTATTTCTGGGGATTACGGTGATTCTCATCACACGGATGGCGGCTTAAAAAATCCGCTCCCAGATTTGTTTTTCCAGATATATACTCTATGCTAAACTCAAATGGCTGCATCAGTAAGGACCATCTGAGTAACCGAGAATTTTCATGCCTAGCCTGCGCTAGAAACGACAAGGGTTTGTGATCCGTTTGCAACTTGAATGCCTTCCCATACAGATAAATATTGAATTTCTTTATCGCCCATATTACTGCAAGACATTCTTTTTCGCTAGTTGAGTAGTTGGTTTCAGCTTTATTGAACTTTCTGCTAGCATATGCCACTGGGCTTAATTCCCCATCCAATGCATCTGATTTCTGTAACAGGGTCGCACCTAACCCGATATTACTGGCATCCGTCCTTACAATGAATTCTTGACTTAAGTCAGGTAGATTCAAAATAGGTTTGCTTGTAAGCTTTTCCTTCAATTCCTGGTAAGCCAATTCACATTGTGGTGTCAATGTAATTCGATCTGGATTTCCTTTACGTGTCAAATCAGTTAACGGTGCACATATGGAATTAAAGTTTTTGATATACTTTTGGTAGAAACCACATAATGAGACAAAGGATCTCACGTCTTTCTTGGTTTGTGGTCTCGGGGCTTTCTTTAGTTTCTCTAAATTCTTGGGGTCAGGGGTCATGTTTCCCTGATGGACTGTGTGTCCCAAGAATTCTAATTCTTTACATCCAACGCAACATTTGGTTGGTCGGGCTGTTAAATTCGCTTCTCTAAGTCGATTAAACAGCATGTTCAGAGAGTCAATGTGTTCCTCAAATGTTTCTGTTGCTATAAGGATATCATCCATGAAATTTGTGATGCATGGATTATTCAGAGGGTCCAATAATTTTCTCATCATTCTAGAGAAGACACTAGGCGCATTCTTCAATCCAAATGGCAATCTGTTAAACTCATAGTGTCCCTCTGAGGTACTAAAAGCTAGGTATGGTCTAACCTCAGGCTTTACTGGAATCTGATAGTATCCTTTACTCAGATCCACTTTTGAGAAATATTTAGCTTTATTTAGCCTGGCAAACAACTGATTTGTATCCGGCAATGGATCCACCTGTCCTTCTGTAATAGCATTCAGTCTCCTGTAATCTATACAGAGTCTATGTTCTCCAGAGGGTTTCCTTAAGAGCACCACACTGGAACTATACGAAGATTCACTGTGTGAAATAATTCCTTCCTTCAACAAATAGTCTATCTCTTCCTTCAAAGCTTTCTCCTTAGCAAAAGGAATCGAATAGGGTTTCATACAGACAGGTGTGGGGTCTATCAGTTTCATATCATATTCCAATAAGTTTGTATGCCCCGGTCGGTCTGTTAGCACCTCTGTATGATTATCTAGAACCTGTTGCACTCTCTCTTTCTGATTTTTCGTTAAATGTGTACTGATTTTCACCTGTGCCGCTGTCTCACAGGGGTGTAATGGATATTCAAATGATGAAAGTGGTTCCTTTTTCATCTCCATGGCAATGGACAAGGTCAACAAGTGTGTCTCTTCCTGATTTTCTCTTTCCAAATATTTCTTCAGGAGATTCACATGATAGATTTTTTCTTTCCCCTTCTTATCTATCTTATAATTGGTTCTAGACACCTTCTCTAGAACTGTATATGGACCTTGCCATCCAATTTGTAACTTATTCTGACTACCGGGTAGAAGAAGCAGTACCTTCTCTCCCACAGCCAAATCTCTGTCTTTAGCTTTCCTGTTGTAATAGGCAGCATGTTTTTTCCTGGCTTGTCTCAAATTTTCATTGGCAAGTTTCCAGCCAGTTTTTAAACGAGTGGTCAGCTCATTCACATATTGGTATGAGGATGTAATATTTTCCTCTGCCTTTTCATCAGTCCACGTTCTTAACAGCGCTTCAAGTGGACCTTTTATTGGCCTTCCAAATAATAATGTTGCCGGGGCCATTCCGGTTGAACTATGGGGTACCTCCCGATAAGCAAAGAGGGCGGCGTGAAGGTACTGATCCCATGTATCTGGTTTTTCGTGTGCCAACTTTCTCAGGATAGACATCAACGTGCCATTAAATCTTTCCACTTGGCCATTTCCTTGAGGATGGTACACACTACAATGGAAGTGTTTGGCCTGGCAGATCCTGAAAACTTCTTCTGTTAGTTTCCCCCTGAACTGAGAGCCATTATCAGTCAAGATTTGATTGGGAAAGCCTAACCTTGTGAAAATTGTGAGCAATGCCTCTGCCACATGTTTAGAGTCAATGGATGACAGGGCTACCGCCTCTCCCCACATAGAACAAGTGTCCACCAGAGTCAGAATGTAGCTGTTCCTCCTCTTGGTTCGAGTGAGAGGTCCCACAATGTCCACGGCAACTCTCCCAAAGGGTGTTCCCACTATGGGCATTTCCCCCAGAGTTGCTGGTGCAGTCCAATGCTTAGGTGCTACTCGTTGGCACTCTGGACAGGATTTTACATATCGTTTGATATCTTCAGTTATCCCTGGCCAGAAATAGTGACAAGCTATTCGCTGTCCTGTTGCGCTGATCCCCATATGACCACTGAAGGGAATCGCATGCCCTAGTTCCAACACTTTAGTCCTATATGAAGTAGGAAGGACCAGCTGTCCGTGACCATTGGATTCAGATCCAGCCTTCCTATAAATCAGTTTGTTCTTCACATAAAATTCTCCCTTGCCTGGAGGTGTATGAGATTTGGGCAACTTCTTGAAACACGGCTTGAGTGTTTTGTCCTCCGCCTGTGCCTTCCTCATCTCATCTGGATGAGTATTTATTGGATTATCCTCCTCCTTTTTAGACTGTGATCTGGTCTGCACTGTTGCCAATATCACAGGTCTCTTGGGATTCCCCAAGAAGACATATCTACACCCCAATATCAGAGGGTAGATTGGCTCATTTATCACTGCTGCTTTTATGATTCCTTCCACATATCGCGTTTTCACTTTTATTCGGGCGACGGGAAGTGTCATGGTAGCTACATCCTTGGTTGCGGTTTGAATCTCCACTGTTTCTGTGGTGTATTGATCTGCCTGCACCAGGTGAGAACTCACAACGGAATCATAATCTAAACCTGTATCATATAAACACTGTTGCTGTCATTTTCGACGGAGTCATCTGTCAAGTTATTTGCTTATGTTTGTATCATAAGTATAATTGTGTCTTTACCTGCGATGTCAGGTTGATTAGGGGTTGTCTTCCCTTGTTTATTCATTCATTGTGTTTGACCTTTAGGGTCAGAGGTTGACAGTTCGGCGTGGGCCTATGGGAAGGTTTTTTAAGCGGGAGTGAGATATACTTCCGGGAAGCCGGGAGGTCCTGTTTTTCTGAAGGGACCAAGAGTCCATTGTTTTTCGGGGAGAATCTTCGAAGTAACTGCTATGGCAGTTTTCCCCAGTGAATCTCTGTGCGTCGGGATGACGACAGAATTCCTTGTGTAGTTCTGAGGATTCATTTACCAGGTAATACCGACCTTTATGCATTATTACGCTTTTCGGTGGCAGAACATGTAAAGGATTACCTAGGGTGAACAGCAGTTCACGGATCCGCCATTTCAGAACTTATATATTTGTGCTCGAGGTAGCCATCCAAGACTGTTAGTCTTATATTGTCCAGAAATCCAGTGACGAAGATATATTGTGGGAGCCGCAGATTGGCGGAACTTCTATCTACAATAAGTATTACTGCAGGGTTGATGATAACCTATTTAACAGAAGTACACGGCCGACGTTAGGACGAGGCCTGTGCTTCCGGCTATTATACTACAGCCTGATATGTGCAATTGGCGGGAGTGCCAAGTTGCACCTGTGTGTCAAGGTAACTAAGGCATCTGACGCGTTTAGTCAGAGACGCCAAGGGCGACGCTACGAACTGTCATTATTGAAGAACTTTGCTATTGACCATGCACGTCTATTCTGATGTTTACCTTTTTGAATGCCAAATGTATACCTATCGATGTCAGGTCAGCATGACCTTGTTACACTGACTGTTCCTGTTGATATTATGTGTGTTCCCGTCAATAAATGTCTTGAAACATGCCTGCAGTGTCAAAGCATCCTTGATTACTGCATGTGAGAGTATGGGTTGCAGGATCTACATCTATACGAGCCTAAACACATTCGCGTCTTCATTCGCACCCACACTCAACTCATCATACGCTCGCACTACACATCTAACAACATGTAAACTGTCTTGGGCCAGTGATCACCTCAACAAGAAAAAAAAGACAGTTACATTTCTGGTGGACCAGTTACGTGGGCTCTTATGATACATTTCTTGTCGCCAATGTGGCCTAGAAACTTACATTTCTGATGGACCAGATCTGTGGGTTTAAAAAGAACAGAGCGAGCATTTGACATTATTGTTGACATTTATGGATCCAGAAATTTACATTCCTGGTTGGCTGTTACATGTATGATGTCTCCAGTTTTGTCGAGAAAGTTACAAGAAGGACAAGTACACATTACACTTCTGATCTGTGGGTCTAAGCTATACACGGGACAGCCGTAACAGCGCTAATTCTACACTTGCAAGTTTTGGCTACAACAGGACAGATATAGGTCATCAACGGTTGACACAAATAAACAGTACGAGCATTTATATTATAATGCTACATAAAGCATAACAAGACATGTACTGAAGGTAACTACTAGGCATTTGCTACGTGGACCATAACTGCATAGAAGGCGGGTTCCTATTGTAAACAGTACTGCGGGTTGTTACACGTTTCATTCAACAACAGACTTTTCTAGGTCAGAGCATTCAAGCTACATTGTTGGAGGTCAAGTGTCTGTAAACAGTACGTGAAATTGTAAACATTCAATGTGCAAGCCCTAATTTGAGAAGGTCATAGTAACTTTGGTTCGTGAATACCACTTTATGTTACAGTGGATTTGACGTTCAGTGCGCGTTTGACATTTCGTTTCTGTGTTCGCAAGGAGCAAGAAATTTATTTTAGTTTCAGCTGTGACTGAACTTGTTCTGCAACACATTGAAATTGATTGCTATATGTTTATGTCACTTCTACTGTTTTGTGTATTTTTCTGCGGGTTTTTCGGTTGGTGGGTCTTACGGTAAATATGCCACTTGATCGAGGCTTACTGTAAGCGGTCTGTAGGTGCAAATTTTCTTAATTTGGAAATTTGCTAGTGACAATTGGTCGCTATTGATGTTAGCTGTGATGTAATTGTACTTAACGTTGTTTTTGTAATATTTTGTCTGTTTTTCAGTTTTGATTGTCGATTTGTTTTGTTTGTATTCTGTAGGTCTCTCCTTTCTTGTGTATTTCTCTACACATTTTTGGTTAAAACAGTGTTGCCATTTGTATTGTTTTGTATTTTTGTCTTTGTATTTTTTTTTTGGTTGTACTACATTACTGTCATGCACAGTCTACATACACATACTTGGTCATGTTTTGATATTATTGATAAGGTAGACTCTTCATATAGAGTTTGTTAAATAATATTATATAAGATATTTATACAAGTTCTTTGATAAAAGACTTGTTATCTACAAAGATTGAGACAGTAAAATAAAGTGAAGTGAGTATACAAGTCTAGCATTTCAGACTTGTCTCCCATTGAAGTGGGATAAGGTAATTTATTTAATTTTTTTTTCAGGTTTCTGATCTCATTAGACAGAATGTCTACATTGGATTTCTTCATCCAGCAAGGGTTGACCCTTGGTAAGTCTGGTAAAGAATTGGAAGAATATTCATCTGCTCAATTCGCCATTGCATTAAAGTCAGAAGAAAAGAAACAAAAAGAGGAAATTAAATTGAAAGCAGAAGCTGAACTAAAGAAGCTAGAAGCTGAGAATAGAAGATTAGAACTTGAAGAAAGAAGGTATCAAAGAGAGGCTGAGGAGAGAAAAGCTCAAGCTGCTGCTGAGGAGAGGAAAGCTCAAGCTGCAGCTGATGAAAGAAAATTCCAGATGGAAATGGAAGACAAAAAACTTCAAGCTGCTGCAGAGGAAAAAAAACTTCAAGCTGCTGCAGAGGAAAAAAAACTTCAAGCTGCTGCAGAGGAAAAAAAACTTCAAGCTGCTGCTGAGGCTGAAATTAGAAAAATGGAACATGAGGAAAGAAAACAGAAGATGGAACTTGATGAAAAACTCGCAATTTTGGAGTTAGAGAAATTGAAATTGGCGAGTACGGGTGCTCAGCAAACAACTTCGAGTACGACAAAGGAGTTTGTTAGTAGGATTAAATTGCCTCATTTCAATCCTTTAAAGGATGACGTAGCAGATTATCTAGATAGATTCCAATTTTTGTGCGATACGCATAACATAAAAAAGGAAAAATATGTTGAACAACTGATGCCATTTTTTACAGGTGACACAGTGACTACTCTTATGACAATAGACGAACATGAGAGGACTAATTATGATGTTGTCAGGGCAGCATTACTAAAGAAATACCAATTAAAACAAGAAGACTATCGTCTTCGTTTTAGGACAATGTTGCCAGAAAATGGAGTAGATTTCTCTGATTTTGTTACAAAGATACGTCGTACATTTACACGATGGGTTGAGTTGTCTCAGATTGAGAAAACATATGAAGGTCTAATGGACTTATTATTGCGAGATAAGGTTTTGTCATCTGTTAATGATTCTTTTCTTGCATTCCTTCATGAGCGTAAGCCTAAAAACTTAAAAGAAATGGAGGAATACTGTTGTCAGTATGCCACAGCACATCCCCATGCTACAGTTAGCAATTCTAAAGTGAAAGAAGGGTTGCCAGCTGCTTCGGCAACACCATATGGCCCTAATTTCAGAAAAAAATTTCAGGGTGCTCAACAAAATTGGAATAGGGGAAGTAATCAAAATTACACTCAGAAGCGGAGTAATCCAACACATGATGGTTCTTCGTCTATGCAGTGGAGACAAGATGGTAGTTCTCGTAATTTTAGTGGTAATAATTTGAGACACTTTCGTAAAGGCTATCCAAATAATAACTATTCAAATTTTCGAGGTAATCATTCTCGACGTCAAGATTATGACGATGGTGAATTTAGAAACCGGGATTCAAACCGGAATGATGATTACAATAGGCAATATGATAACAATTACAGGGGAAATGATAGTCGAAATAATTACAGGGGAAATGATAATCGAGGTAGACCTAGGTTTAACAAAAAAAGACCTTACCAACAGGCAAACTCTGCGCAACAAGAGTTTGATGGAGCCTGTAATACAGTAAATGATAGTGGTAACTCTAGGGCTATCACTGGTTGTGCTTTCGATTTTGGGAGAGCAACTGAATGCCCCCAATGCTTAACATTGTTTGACTCATCAACTGTATCTACGCTAAGTTGTGGTCACCCTCTTCCTGCTCTACCTGCTACAGTTGCGCATGATGGGAGAGGATCTCTCATCTTACATAAAGGTCTAATAAATGATAGGCTAGTCTCAGTACTTTTCGATTCGGGATGTACTACCGTCGGGGTTAAGGAGTCTCTGATAGATCCTTGCTGTGCCACTGGAAAAACAATCAAATGTGTTACATTTGGTGGTACTATGGAAAGCTATCCTACTGCTATTATTAGGATTGACACTCCTTTCTTCACAGGAGATGTCCATGCATGTCTTCTTCCTAATCCTATTGCGGATCTTATAATCGGTCGTATTCATGGGGTTAAGGAATGCACCCCGCAACAAATTTCTAGTTGGGAAGAAAAAAACATTCAAACGGTCAATGCAGTGGTGACAAGAGCTCAAGCTCTTAATCCCCCAACTTCATCTGATAATAGTAATGAAGTTGATAGCCAAGACGAGCACTTGGTGATTTCCCATGACTCGTTTGTTAAACGTCAAGAAGAGGATCCTTCTTTGAAGAAATACTTCCTTCTTGCAAAGAAAGGGGATCCCAATCAAAATACGAATCACAAATCGTATATTACTATGAAGAATGGTATATTGGTACGAATGGTACAACACTCGGACAAGTCTATGCACTCGCAAATTCTTGTGCCTAAGTGTATGAGAGCCTTAATTCTTCGGCATGCACACGATTCTCAGTGTGCGGGACACATGGGTTTTTCCAGAACTAAAACTAGAGTCCTTGCGTCATTCTTTTGGCCATTCGTGAATAAAGACATCCGAATTTATTGCCGATCTTGCAAAATTTGTCAAGAGGTCAAGTCTAGGGGTCCGAGACATGCTGCTCCTATTCAGGCTGCAGATATTCCGATTCGGCCGTTTCAGAAAATGGCTATAGACATCATTGGTCCGTTCAAAATTAAGTCAGCCAGAGGACACCAATTTATCCTCACTTGCGTGGACATGTGCACGCGTTGGCCAGAGGCTATTCCTCTGAAGAGCATATCAACTGTCGATATCGCTGATGCTCTTTGGCTCGTATTTTCTCGTCTGGGATTCCCCGGAGAAATACTGTCGGATCACGGCACTCAGTTAATTTCGGACGTTATGTCTCAGGTAATGGCTACGCTAGACATTAAAAGGTCTCTCAGTAGTATTTATCATCCAATGTCCAATGGATTGGTAGAACGTCTTAACAGGACACTAAAGAACTTACTTGGCAAGATAACGGAGGATCATCCTGAAGATTGGGACAGGGTTTTACCTGCAGTCCTCTTTGCCTATAGAGAGGTTCCCAACGAGCATACAGGGTTTTCTCCTTTCGAACTTGTCTTTGGCGCGCAACCGCGCGGGCCAATGTCCTTGTTACACGATTTGATAACTTCCGATAATATTGACGATGATACACAATCGTCATATGAATATGTTATAGCTCTTAGAGAAAAGATTATCGAATCGTGCAGGTTAGCAACTTCATCTTCCGAATTTGCGAAAGAAAAAGCTAGGCGATTTGCTAATAAGAAAAGACGCCTACGTCAACTTTGTCCTGGAGACAAAGCATATGTCTTACTGCCCTCAAGAGAGAATAGACTTCTCATTTCTTGGAAGGGTCCATACACTATAGTCTCGAAAATTTCTGATGTCGACTATATTGTCGATGTGGATGGAAGGCATAAAACCTTCCATATAAATATGCTAACAGAGTTTATTGAACGTCCAGACTATTTACAGCCTATTTTCCAGGCGACGGACGACTCTCCAGTTCAACATGGTCACATCTCATCCCTGTCCGTTATACAGGATGAGGAAACTATTTTTTCTGACGTGAACTTACCTCTTCCTACGATTCCACTTACTTCAACGGAATCGTGGAGAGACGTTACAGTCTCTTCTAACTTGTCTTTTGAGGAACAACGTCAAGTATCCTCTACGTTACAATCATATCAGGATGTCCTTACCGACATTCCTGGACACACAGATGTCATAGAACATGACATCATACTTACTGATCGTAATCCGATCAGAGTAAGACCATACCCAATACCTATTCATTTTCAAGCACAAGTCGAGAAAGAATTGGATGAAATGATTCAACTACAAATAATTGAACCATCCACTTCAGCTTATTCTTCGTCGATAGTTATTGTTCGAAAGAAAGACAATAACATACGTCTTTGCGTTGATTATCGCAAATTAAATCAAGTTACGAAGTTCGATGCTGAACCTATGCCGTTATTAGATGATCTACTTATTAGACTTTCTAAAGCTAAATTCTTTACTAAACTAGACTTGTCGAAAGGTTATTGGCAAGTCCCACTGACGGAACACGCCAAACCTCTCACTGCTTTTTCGACACCTAGGGGTCTGTTTCAATGGAATTTTATGCCTTTCGGGCTTATGAGCGCCCCAGCGACTTTCGTGCGCATGATGCGACGAATTCTATCAGATCGTGCAGATGTCATTGCATATTTAGACGACATCTGTCTTTTCAGCGATACTTGGGAAGAACACTATGTGGGTCTGAAGGAATTGCTATCTACTCTACGTGAGCATAGTTTGACTGCTAAACCCTCTAAAGCTTTTGTTGGGTTTAGTGAAATTTCCTTCCTAGGTCATCGAGTTGGTCATGGTCTGTTGAAGACAGAGGACCAAAACATTTCAAAGATATTAAATATCTCGGTTCCGAAGACAAAAAAGCAAGTGCGTAGTCTCTTGGGATTGATACAATTCTATGGAAGATTCATTGAGAATCTGTCCTCCATTATGGCACCACTTTCAACGTTATTGAAAAAAGGTTCTCCTAATATGGTGCGTTGGTCCCAAGAATGCCAATCTTCATTGGATCAGGTTAAGAATTTGTTCTCATCTCATCCTATCTTAAGACTACCGACGATTGATAAGACTTTTGTCCTTCGTAGTGATGCCTCTTCCACTGGCATTGGAGCGGCACTAATGCAGGAATATTCAGGAACTCTGCATCCTGTAATGTATATTTCTAGGAAGCTGAATGCGGCAGAAAGGAATTACTCGGTTTTGGACCGTGAATTGTTGGCTATGGTTTGGTCCATTCTTAAGCTACAAAGGTTCCTTCTGGGCGCGCATTTCTTTATGGAAACCGACCAAAAAGCTCTTACGGCTATGCAAAGTAAGGATTTGAAGAGCTCGAGATCTACTCGTTATGCTATTGCTCTTCAGCCTTTCCATTTCACGGTGCGAGCTATCCGTGGTTCGGATAATGTGATGGCGGACATATTGTCTAGATGCCCACATGATTCCAGTTAAATCTTGTGTCCTAGTTTTTCCTGATATATTTTCAGACTTAGGTCTGTCCTTAATATCATAATATGTTGTAATACAAATGTATTTGGATGATGTTTAGATAATTTAACAAATTTCATTTTGTCCATCCATCAGTGATATGTTGCTAAAATAGCATTGACATTTGTATATTGCTATGATTATATTATTTAGTAATGTTTGATATATGATTGGTATTGCCAGCAACTTAGGTTTCTTGAATGGTATCCCTTAGTTTGTTTGGCTTAAAGGAAATATTTTCTCCTATGTTGGGAGATGATTTGTACCCTCTTCTATTGTACCTGATATTAGGTTCATTGTTTGCATGAGCACAGAAGTGATACTGGTGCTATCTTGCTCATGAACATATTAAAAAAAAAAAATTGCATTTTTTTTTTACAGGGGGGTGGTAGTAATGTTGCTGTCATTTTCGACGGAGTCATCTGTCAAGTTATTTGCTTATGTTTGTATCATAAGTATAATTGTGTCTTTACCTGCGATGTCAGGTTGATTAGGGGTTGTCTTCCCTTGTTTATTCATTCATTGTGTTTGACCTTTAGGGTCAGAGGTTGACAGTTCGGCGTGGGCCTATGGGAAGGTTTTTTAAGCGGGAGTGAGATATACTTCCGGGAAGCCGGGAGGTCCTGTTTTTCTGAAGGGACCAAGAGTCCATTGTTTTTCGGGGAGAATCTTCGAAGTAACTGCTATGGCAGTTTTCCCCAGTGAATCTCTGTGCGTCGGGATGACGACAGAATTCCTTGTGTAGTTCTGAGGATTCATTTACCAGGTAATACCGACCTTTATGCATTATTACGCTTTTCGGTGGCAGAACATGTAAAGGATTACCTAGGGTGAACAGCAGTTCACGGATCCGCCATTTCAGAACTTATATATTTGTGCTCGAGGTAGCCATCCAAGACTGTTAGTCTTATATTGTCCAGAAATCCAGTGACGAAGATATATTGTGGGAGCCGCAGATTGGCGGAACTTCTATCTACAATAAGTATTACTGCAGGGTTGATGATAACCTATTTAACAGAAGTACACGGCCGACGTTAGGACGAGGCCTGTGCTTCCGGCTATTATACTACAGCCTGATATGTGCAATTGGCGGGAGTGCCAAGTTGCACCTGTGTGTCAAGGTAACTAAGGCATCTGACGCGTTTAGTCAGAGACGCCAAGGGCGACGCTACGAACTGTCATTATTGAAGAACTTTGCTATTGACCATGCACGTCTATTCTGATGTTTACCTTTTTGAATGCCAAATGTATACCTATCGATGTCAGGTCAGCATGACCTTGTTACACTGACTGTTCCTGTTGATATTATGTGTGTTCCCGTCAATAAATGTCTTGAAACATGCCTGCAGTGTCAAAGCATCCTTGATTACTGCATGTGAGAGTATGGGTTGCAGGATCTACATCTATACGAGCCTAAACACATTCGCGTCTTCATTCGCACCCACACTCAACTCATCATACGCTCGCACTACACATCTAACAACATGTAAACTGTCTTGGGCCAGTGATCACCTCAACAAGAAAAAAAAGACAGTTACAACACCTTATGGTGACACCATTACAGATGACATCTTCACACACTGGGGGATGGTATGGTTCCTGTAGTTCCGCAGGTTTGACCTTTTTTCCCTTTTTTCCAGATGTCATAGCAGCACAATGAGGAGGTTTCCTTCTACAATGGTCAGTGTCATGATTGTTCATCTTACAATTTTTACACCATCTCTTTCCTTGGTTGAAAGATTTTCTTTCATCATATTTCCTTTCATCGAATTGTGGGGTTTTATTTTTATTGTCATACCGTGGCCTATCAAACTGGTGCTTACCTTTGTTTTGATCTCTAGGATCAAATTTATTAAAGTTCTGTGGTGCCTTAAAATTATCTACCTGTTTCTTTTTATTACCTGTTACCTCTGCCTGAGCTGCTTGATACCTTTCAGAACCATTTATCAACTCACCCAGCCTCTCTGCACCTTGTTCCAGGAGAAACTTTCTCAGGTCTGGAGCCATGGACTCTCTCTTATATGTTCTATAAGGACCATTTCCTTAAGATCTTGGGTTTTCCCCAGAGAAGTCCATTTCTCCAAGTAAGTCTCTAACCGTGCAGAGAACTGGTGATAGGTTTCACCTGACAGTAGTTTAGCATTCCTAAATTTTTTCCTATAAAATTCTGCGTTCTTTTCATATCTTAACAAAAGAGCCTGCTTTAGCATGTCATAATTTTCCTGATCACCTCTGCTCATTTTGGCAAAAACTTCATAAGCTGCCCCACTAAGCCCTTGAGATAACTTTAAGCTCCACCTTTCTCTCTCTAACCCATACGTGGTAGCTAATAGTTCATATCTATTTAGATAGCTCTCTATATCATCATCTTTCTCAACAAAATGATCTAAATGAAAATTCATAGCTGAGGTCGAGGCTCCCTGACTAGCATTAGCATCGGAGGTAAAGGGACTGGCCCCATTTTCAGGAGCATGGCCTTGAAACTCAAACTCCCTTAGTCGTAACTCATGTTCCCTTTGTAATCTTTTATCCTCTTTCTCTGCTTCCCTTTCTGCAGCCAACCGCTTGTCTTCCCTTTCTGCAGCCTGTCTTCTTTCCTCGGCTTCCCTTTCTACAGCCAGTCTCTTGTCTTCTCTTTCTGCCTCCAATTTCTTAGCCTCAGCCTCAATCTGCAACCTCTTAGTCTCAGCCTCAGCCTCAATCTGCAACCTCTTAGTCTCAGCCTCAGCCTTTCTTTCGGTCTCTTTTTCTAATCTTCTTTCTTCCCGTTCAATATATTTGTCACATTCAGCAGTGACATAATCAATCATAATTTGCCCGTCCATTCCTAACTCTTTAGCAGTCTGCACAGCAGCAGATCGAAATTTGGCCAGGTCCGCCATTTTCTAACAGGTAAATAAAAACAATATCTAACTAAACAATACAATCTGTAATTAGTTATCTAATGACAACCACAGACACTGAGAGCTCAACCTTATTTAATTCCACCCAAGGATACCTTTTAATTCTTATATTTCCCTGAATTGAACTACCCCCAAATTTATGTGCTAGGAAAAGTTCAAAATCCCGGGAACGAGATCCCCAATATATGTGGTAACGTGGGATGATATAAATATTTATAGGGGACTTAGTGTACTGACTGAGATCAGCTGTGAAGGTATCTGTATCTAATAGTGTGGTGTATTACAGATGACCTTACTTGCTACCACATTTATATCTCAGTCAGACCTATTCTGGAATATTATGATGACTACGTTGAATGTCTAGGGTTATGAAAATGATGAAGTGTAAGTCACAACAACAACAGACAGATAAACAATTTATTTTATTCCACAACACTTTACAACACTGTGACACTCACACACATATAACACTCTATAAGACTATCTTAACTGAGTCAAGTGTAAAGTTTCAGATATATATATGTATTAATTCCTTTCAACAATAGAGATCCTGATTCAACTACACAGTGAACCAGGAATCACAATCAAGGGTAATTACAAGTAGTATGTACAAAGTTTATATATATATAATCTTTGTATTGACATAATTTATTAGTATTATCCTATGTGTGTAAGTTGTGAAGTAGTACTATGAGGTAATACTGGTTTTGTTTTTCAAGCTAGATTGTTGTTTGTCATCATGACTTCAAGTGTTTGATTATCTTGGAAATAGTATTTAGAAAAGTTCACAGTTCCTGTCGTTTGAAACAATTTATTGTCCCTCTGTGTTTAATATAAGGTCAATTTTAGAGGGGGGGGGGGCACATAATGTTGAGCTACTCTGGCCACAGAAGCTTATCTTTCGTGATGGCTGCAGGAAAAGACTCCTCTGCTCGATTGCTTCACTGTGTTCTGGAGACACCTCACTGGTCGCTATCTGGACCAAGGAGTATGCTGTCAGCCTCTGGATTCAGCAAAACTCAGACCAGGTGCTGCTTCAATAACTTAGGACCACGGTCCCTGAAACAAGAAGGTTGTACCTCCTATTTCAGAACTAATTTATAATCTATTTCCACACTGAACACAATACCTAACAAACACTGAGTTCAGAGCGGTAGGCCACTGCTAGCTTCCTCTGAAACAATTTACACCAGTATACTCCTCCCTAATGGTTACTACGCCTCTGCAATTCCAGCATTAGTTCTTTCTAGTCAATAAGATAGGTGTCAGTGTACTGTTTGGCAATTCCATGCAGTTTTACTTTTCTCCGACACCTCCTATTCAGGTTGGAGCAATATTTAGGCTTTTCCTCATGTTGGCTACTGAACCACACACATATACAGACATAAATTATCAATTTACATTCAATTTTCATTAAAAAGATATCGAATATTTCAAGCTTACCACAATTCATGGAAATAATACACAAATACGTTGACTGGCGATGAATATGGCACAAATTCCGATCTGCCTCTGTCCCAGGCTTTTATTTAGAAAAATATGCACTGGTTCTCAACGCACTGTTTCTTAGTAAGTGTATTTCAAAATGTGGCACTGAACAGACGCTCTGAATTGACTATATTGGCGGGTCTAACCAATCGGGCCATGTTTACACAGCTTTTCAAAAAAAGTACCCCTACTATTCGTTTCCCCTAACAACAAAAAATTAGTATTTGTAGTCCGACTAATCGTGTTTAGCCTTACATATCATTCCCGCCAATCAAATAGGATTTAACATGGTGGCCTATTTCCCTAACGTAATGTTTTTCAAACACGCTATAAAAAAAATTATGAGCAGAAATGATTTTATGCTGTCAGGCACCCCCACTATAGTATTTTGGCCATAATTATTTTATTAAGAGACTAAAGGCGTAACACATAACATATTCTTTGTCAGTAAGTCCTACTGTACAATAATATATAAGTTTAATGTGGCAAAATGCCTTCGTTCAAAATATGTAAATTTTGAAGACAGTCGTGTATCTGTTTTTTTTATGTATTGTTTTTTTTATTTGAGAACCGCCACCTGTCCTGCCTTTTCATCATTCTGTTAGTATAAAGTCAGGAGCTTAGATGTAAATCAGTATTGTGTCATGTTTCCCAATAAGCATTTTACAGGTTTTTAAACCTAACTCTCGTAGTTGTAGTGTTTTTTATCACTGTCTATTTGAAAAAAAAAGTTAGTGCTGCTGGCCTTACGCGGGGAGGGTGGCATTAATTGTATATCGCGAGACGTGTTTTAGTGTTGCATGCGTTCCTGCTTTCAGCCCTCTCTCTCTCTATCCTAAGTTCATCTGTCTTTTCATCACGCAGTGTATAAAATGAAATTAATGGAAGTATTAATCTAGGTCATAAAGCAGTGTGCGTATCTCAAGGTTTTCTTAGAAATACAGTACACGTTTTATTGTAGAAAGCGTGTATTGATGCAGTAGGCTTTTACTATCAAACGTGAAAGCGCTACAATTATGCAGACGAAGTAGAAAAGGGGGATTTTTGTACGTCATTGTGACAGCACTGTTCTTTTACCATTTCTCTTTCCTTTTATTGCATTAATTCGTTAGGGGTTACATTTACTTTTTAATTTATATTTGTGTATTTAGAATGTCTCACGACAGCTAAGTCGAATAAATCGACAAGCGAGAATATATCTCAACATCTCAGAGAAAGTATTTCTCTAAGTATAAATATTTCCAGAGAGGTGTCAACCCACTTATACTACAATCATGGCAATATTAGAATCCATACAAAAAATGTATACAACAATTCCATATTAGTTATTATGAGTACAAGATTAGGAAGGAAGAAAAATCATCAAAAGACTCGGTAAATATATATTAATGAACCGCTAAGTGGAGATACAATGAATATATTATAAATGTGTACATATTTTAATATAGGAAAGAACTGTTGTAGCGTTAGACCTATTAGAAAGTCTAGGACTTAACAGTTAGGTGGAATCATGTGGGCATCTAGACAAAATGTCCGCTATCACATTTTCTGAACCACGGATAGCTCGCACCGAAAAATGAAAAGGTTGAAGAGCAATCGAATATCGAGTTGATCTCGAGCTCTTCAGATTTTTACTTTGAATAGCTGTAAGAGATTTCTGGTCAGTTTCCACTATGAAATGCGCGCCAAGAAGAAATCTTTGAAGTTTAAGAATTGACCAAACCATAGCCAATAATTCACGGTCTAGGACCGAGTAATTTCTTTCTGCAGCATTTAGCTTTCGAGAAATATACATCACCGGATGCAGAGTTCCAGAGTACTCTTGCATTAGTGCCGCTCCAATCCCAGTGGATGAAGCGTCACTACGAAGAACAAATGTCTTATCTTTAGTAGGTAACACTAAAATAGGTGGAGTAGAAAACATAGTTTTGATCTTATCCAAAGAGGATTGGCATTCTTGAGACCAGTGAACCATATTAGGCGACCCTTTCTTTAGCAAGGAAAAAAGAGGTGCCATGATAGAGGACAGATTCGGAATGAATCGTTAGTGAAGAAATGATATTTCGACAGCCTAGTAAGTAGCTCTTCTAGTAAAGGCATAGGTTCAGCATCAAATTTCGTAACTTGGTTCAATTTGCGATAATCAACGCAAAGACGTATGTTATTGTCTTTTTTACGTACAATAACCATCGGCGAAGAATATGCTGAAGTGGATGGTTCAATTATTTTCAATTCTATCATCTCATCCAACTCTTTCTCAACCTGTGCTTGAAAATGTATAGGGATAGGATAAGGTCTGACCCTAATAGGATTATGGTCAGTTAGAATAATGTCATGTTCACTGACATGAGTTTGTCCAGGGATGTCAGTAAGGACATCCTGAAATGTTTGTAACATAGCCGAAACTTGCCGCTGTTCTCCTAGAGACAAATCAGGAGAGACAGTAACATTTTTCCATGATTCACTAGAATGTAGTGGGATCATTGGAAGCGGAAGATTAACATCCGAAAAACTTGTTTCCTCATCCTGTATTACGGACAGTGATGAGTAATGACCATGTTGGACTGGAGAATCGTCCGTTGCCTGGAAAATAAGCTGTAAATAATCCGGACGTTCATGGAATTCCGTAAGCATGTTGATGTGGAAGGTTTTATGCTTCCCGTCAATATCGACAATATAGTCAACATCTGACATTTTTGATATTATATCGTACGGACCTTTCCAAGAAATAAGAAGTCTGTTTTCCCTACAAGGTAGCAAAACAAATGCTTTGTCACCAGGACAAAGTTGTCGTAAGGTTCTTTTCTTATTGGCAAATTGCCTTGCCTTCTGTTTAGCAAATTCAGAAGAAGAAGTTGCTAATTTGCATGCTTCGATAACACTGACTAACAAAAAAAAACTTTTTTTTTCTTTCTCTAACATTTCTATGTTTTTCTGGTCAATTTTAATGCGCTGTTTTTAAATCTGCAAACCGTTTTTCTCTATCAGGTCGGGATCTCTAGAAATACGCAATTGAAGTTTTTTAACAACGCATACAGTATTACATCATTCGTACAAGAAGTATAACAGTTATGTAGGCTTGAATTTCTTTGCAGTCGACTTTCGTCGGTGAATGGCATGTGGTACATCGCGATTAAGCATCCAACAATAATCGGCAAGCATGGTCACACTCCACCGTCCTTGATAACGTGACTCCATTACGGCGATATCTTGATGGAATCGTTCTCCATGTTCATCGCTGAATTCGCCAAGGTTGTCAGGGAAAAAGTCAAGATGCGAATCGAGCAAATGGATTTTGAGGGACATGATACAGCCCATAATTCTGTATGCATCTATGCACTGCTTAACAATATGCAACATAGTCGACAGATTTGTGATTTTTCAGAAAGTTATCGACGATCGATTTGAATGCCATCCATGCGCGAAGTTCACTACCATGTAACAAGTTCTCGAATTGTTTGTCTGCAATAACTTTCCTAATCTGAGGTCCTACAAAGATACCTTCCTTTATCTTTGCATCGCTAACTTGCGGAAACTTTTCTCGAAGATAAGTGAAAGCTTTGCTCGTTTTATCTAACGCTTTTACAAAATTCTTCATGAGCCCCAACTTTATATGTAACAGTGGTAAAATGAAGCTGTCTTTGTTAACTAATGGCTCGTGTATTACATTTTTATGCCCGAGCTGCATACGATCCCGGATAGGCCACACCTTTCTTGCATAATGTTCCTGTCTGTTGCGGCTGTCCCATTCACATCGGAAGCAACAAAATTTAGTATACCCAGTCTGCATGCCCGTGAGAATTGCAATGACCTTTAGGTCTCCACAAATCCGCCATTGGTAGTCATTGTACTTTATTTTTTCCAAACGTATAGCCATATTGTCATAAGTTTCTTTCATATGAACAGAGTAGGCGACTGGAATTGATGAAAAAAAATTTCTGTTATGCAATAACACGGCTTTTAGACTAGTCTTGGAAGAATCGATGAAAAATCGCCATTCGTTGACTATGTGCTCATGACCGTTTACATCTTTGCAATAGCAAATGTCATCATCCATCTCAAAGTATTGAACAAGTTCTCTGTGTCTATGACGAAATTTAGATATCGGAGTATTGGGCGCTAAAAGATTCCATTCTTTGAGTCGCGAACCGAGTAATTCCGCTTGTCCTTTGGTAAGAGCGAGATCACGTATTAGATCTGAAAGTTCTGAATGGTTAATTAAGTAAACACCATCATTCACCGGTATGTAATCTGAGTCAGAATTAGTTTCTAAAGCAGGTAAACTATCACTTTCTGATGGTTCATTTACGTCCAACGGATATTGTTCTGGTGCTACTTGGATCGGACACGTGATTGGATCATGAGGCACTGGTTTCGAAACCGATTCAATATTTGGATAAACCACAGACTTTCTAGTTTTAAAAGTGAAACCATGGATATTTGTCAAGCAGAAGTAACAATCAGTAGTGTGATTTGTATGTTCACGCCATATTACTGGCACTCCAAAAGGCATCGACTTATGCTTCGGCGATTTTCGTAACCAACCTGCCAATGTATCGAACAAACTGCATTTGGCTTCCAAGATTTATTTGCATCATCAACTTTCGAATCGAAATAAAGTTCATATGCTTTCTTTAGTAATGGTGTAAAGTTTTTCTGGTCAACACGATCGGTAAAATATCCGCACACGTAACAGAACAGATCAGCCGAATTTCTACAACTTCTAGAAGCCATATTTTGCTCAGAATTATTTCAAAATACAGTAACTATTTGAAAAATCGCGTAACATATGTCATGCATCTTTTAGCAGTATAAAAAGTAGAATTATGTTGCTTTTTATTAATTTTTAATAAGTTATATAGTAAAAATGAAACGGAGCAAATAACGGTTTCCCAAAAATATACTTATTCACAAATATCTTAAGAACCCGACGTGATAGAGATAAACGGATTTCAGATTTGAAATCAGCGCAAGAAACTGACCTAAGAACACTTATTCTTATATAAGAAAGAAAAATGTTGTTTGTCAGTGTAATCATTTGTCTCAGCGCGATGACATATTCGTAGGAGGATTTTGTGTCATCGTCAATATTATCAGCTGTTATGAGATCATGAAGCTTCTTCTTCTTGCGATCGCATCTTTGATGATTACACCGTCAGACGAGTTCTCATGATGAATTCGACTGTTGTTTGAAGTTCCTCTTTAACTCCATATAGCTTTGAGTTTAGTGTTGAGTCATTGGGCCAGTATATCTTTCTTAACTGGTCATACAGAGGACAGTCCTGTAGAACATGCTCAGCAGTTTGTTCGTTTAATCCACATGTGCACAGTGGTGAAGCAGACAATCGTAGCTTGTGCATGTGTTTATTCAGTTTGTTATGCCCTGTCCTGAGTCGAAAAATAGTTGTCTGTCCCTGCCGGTCGAGAGTGTGATAGTCGTCTTTGGGTTGGTTCTGTTCTCTTCTGATAGTCTGGATAGCTCTCTTTTTCTCAAAGTATGTGACTTCATTATCTTCTTGTTCACATTCTCCTCCCTTATTTGCAAGTTTATCTGCCTTTTCATTTCCGGGTACACCACAATGAGATGGTACCCACTGAAGTATGGTTCTCTTTTTGGCAGCTACCTTGTTTAGTTCATTTCTCAGATGCGGGAGTTTACCACCCTTGAGAGCTTGCAGGACAGACAGTGCATCTGTGAGGATGACTACCTGGTGGCAGTCAGAGTTGGTGTTATAAATCATATTTGCAGCTTGCTCTAGAGCTTGAACCTCAGCTGTATAGTTGGAACAGAATTTACCAGTGGGAATGTGCCTAGTCTCATAGTGGTTGTCAGGATATGAGATAAAGATACCGGCACCTCCATTCCTAACAGCATTAGTTGCTGATCCATCTGTATAGGCATGTATCCATGATTGATCGGGATAGCTTTCTTGGATCATACTCAATGTAGCAGTTCGTTTTTGCAGATCATTATACTCACATCCACTTGTGAGACCACTGACTGTTGTATTAATTTGGAGGGCACTGCTGGCCTGCTCCCATGGTACAGGGTATAGGGTGGGCTTCAGTGGTGTTGTCTTCATGGATAGGTCTTCTTGATGCTGTCTTATAAGTCTTTTCCCCCGATGCACAAAGCTGCTACGCTTTAGACGTCCCAATGCCAGATCATCTAGTCTTGCCTTCATTGGGTGCATTGGCATACTGTTGTACTTTTCCATCTGGATCATGGTTTTTGTGTCTCTTCTATGGGACAATGTCTGTAATCCAGCAACCTTCTGCATCTCTGTTATTGGTGTAGTTTTCATGGCTCCTGTAATGAGCCTGAGAGCTTGATTTTGCACCTTGTCCAAAGACTGCAGATGTGAGTTAGCAGCTGATGACCATGCTGCTGAGCTAAACTCTAAGTGTGGTCTTATTACTCCATTATAAATCTTCTTTAGATTTCGTTCATTTGCTCCCCAGTTGGTACCTGCTAATTTTCTGAGTATGCCTAGTCGTCTTCGGGCCTTTCCTTCTGCATTTTCAATATGCTTATTCCATGTAAGCCTTTGGTCAAATGTCACCCCAAGATAGGTGGGGTAGCTTTCTTCCTTGATCACGGTTGTCCCTAGGTGTATGTTAGCTGATTTGTCCTTGGGGGCGAGGGAGAACAGTGTTGTGGAGGTTTTGTCTGTGTTTATTGTGATAAGCCATTTCTCTGCCCATGACACTAGCATGTCTGCTGCCCGCTGCATTCTATAATTTGCTGTGGTGACATTTTCATCAGCGCACCAGAGTACTAGGTCATCTGCATATAAGGCAGCTTTAACTCCTGCAGGGAGATCTTTCACCAGGTCATTGATGTAAACAAGGAAGAGTGTTGGGGAAATTACTCCTCCTTGAGGTACCCCCTGATGGAGCAACACTTTTCTGCTCTGCAGACCGTCAAGAGTGACTCTAGTTCTCCTGTTATGCAAGTATGACTGGATCCATTTCATCATGTTGCCTTGGATTCCACTTCTCCTAAGTTTTGCAATGAGGCCATCTTTCCACACCTTGTCAAAGGCCTGCTTGAAGTCGACCCAGATCGTTAGGACCTTTTTCTTCTCCTGGAAGGCATCTTCTATTGCTTGAGACAAGTAAGTAACTTGGTCTTCTATACTGTAGCATTCTCTAAATCCAGCTTGTTCCGGCACCAGGATCTGCTCAGACTCTAAATACCATTTCAATCTGTGGTTGACTATTCGCTCCATAGTCTTCCCAACACAGCTTGTGAGACTGATTGGCCGGTAACTTGCAGCCTCGGTCTTACATTTCCCTTTCTTTAGTATGGGTATTGTGATGGCTTCTCTCCATACTTGGGGTACCGTTCCTTTCAACCAGCTGTGGTTGAATATCTCAAGCAGTTTTGTCTTTGCTGCTGAGCTCAGATTTACTAGCATTTCGTTGCTGATTTTGTCTGGGCCGGGTGACTTTTGAAACTTAAGCTTGGAAATAGCCTTCTGTAGTTCTCCTAGTGTGATGGGTTCCCTCATTGGGGCAGGAGTATCTGTCTGTCCCATGGTTGCCAGTATTTCTTTTCTTATCTCTCTCTGATGATCTATGTTAATGGGTAAGTTGCTTTCTGAACTGTATCTTCTAGCAAACAAGTCTGCAGCTTGTTTTCCTCTGAAAAGTTTGCCACCTTCATCCAATGTGATAGTCTGCCTAGGTGAGGAACGCTCTTCATTTAGAGACTTGACTAATCTCCAAAGTTTCCTGCCGTCTTTCTCAAGGTTCAGCGATGCCGTTTTAGTTCTCCAGCTTTTCCGTTTTTCTTCTAGCTTTGTTCTCTGAAACTCTGCTACAGCCTTTTTCCATTTGTTGTGAGTTTCAAGTGAAGGCTGAGACTCTGCGTCCTTTCTAGCCCTGTCCATAGCTTCCTGACGTTCTTGGAGTGTGCTGGACCAGTATGGTATGTAGTTACGCCGGCATCCTTTGGGAATGGTTTCTTTTGCAGCTTGTAGTATGCATCTGTTGAAGTCTTTTACCACTTCATTAATGTCTCTGTTCTGTACCTTGAGGGTAGACAGCAGCGTGTTCACCTGATGCCTGAATAAACCCCAGTTGGCTTTTTTGTAGTTCCATCTTGTAATGGCTGGGCCTGTACTGAGAGTTGCACTCTGGACAGTAAGAAAGATTGGGCGATGGTCGCTTCCCCCTAGTTGGTCTCCTACTTCTCTACTAATAGATCCAGCTATATCTGGTGTGGAGAAGGCAAGATCTGGTGTTGAGGTTGTGTGCCATCCTCTGGAGTAGAAGGTAGGAGTATCTGTGGCATTATTGACTAGGATTAGGGAGTGATCATCTTGCCAAGTTTCAACCTCTTCACCTCTGTGATCCAGATGGTTATAGCCCCAGCTCTGGGAGTGGCTATTAAAGTCTCCAACTGCTATAAAGTTGGTGGCTGGTACCTGTATAGAGCTGAGACTCAGGGGTTTGTTGTTCGGACAGTAATAGTTCAGGAGTTCTATTTCCATCTTGTCTACCTTTATCTGCAACAGCTGATATTCTGCTCCATCCATGAAGGTTTTCCTTTCGTGTGCAGGAATGTTATTCCTTACAAGAGTAAGTACTCCTCCTTTTCGTCTATCTTTTCTGTCGGATCTGAAGCATTGATATCCCCTTATTTTAAAGGTTTGATCTGCTTTCAAGTGAGTCTCTTGGATACAGCAAACACTGACTTGCTTCTCATACAAGATGTTTTCCAGCTCTGTCTTTTTGCTGTATCCAGCCTGCTTGCTGTTCACTCCCTCTGCATTCCAGTGCATCATGACAAGTGGCACTCTGGGTTTCTCTTTTTCTGTTTTGTTTTGGTCAGTAGTTCTCCTCCGCCGTCTGCTGACTCCACAAGACGGTCTAGAGGGTCCTCCAGTAGCTGAGGGTGGGCTCTGTCGAGGCTCAGAGCCCGGCACTGCACCTGCCTGGTGGAGCTCCACAGGGCGAGCACCAGTACGAGATTTATTTGACGGTGTACTCTCCATAGAAAAAAAAAAGCGAGTTGCGTGATACTGTGGTTTCCGGTGCGCCTTCTGGCCCAGTATCTACGACTTTAGCACCTGTTCAACGGGAGAGTGGGCTCATCCCTAATCTGTTTATGTTCCCAGTAGTAGACTATTCGCAAGCAGCCTGGGGGTGTCACTGCTCTGCGCGGACCTTGTTTACCGAGGCGGCGTCCGAGCTCGTATGGTGAAAATATGGTTGCGTTATCTTCAAAATAGCCCTGTCTTTCCCGTGGCTTTTCTGCCATCCTGCAACTTTGAGTTAGGGAGTTCTGAGCTCCAGTCTCTTTCCCAGGCATTTTATCCTGGCCTGGCACGCATACAGAGGACCCCACTTCTGGTTCTAAGTTAGCAGTTGGGGATAGGTGGGGTAGCACACTGTGCATTCCCCGTCATCCAGGGGGCTCTCCAACTATGCAGAGCTTGCACAATGCTGTGCTCTGGTTCTGGGCTCTCCCAAGGAATCCTCACGTCCTGCACAGAGCCACTTCCAGATACCCACCACCTGCCAACCCTCCATTGTAGAAATCTCCTGCATGCGGCCATCCAGTCAAGAGCCAGTATTAAGTCTGGTGCCCAAGTGATCCCCCCAAGCTCAGTGTGCAATGCTGGGTTCTCATCATGCTGCAACACAGGGGGGATTGTGATGCTCAGCCATCTCTCTCAACTCTGCACCGATAAGTGACATCGGGGACTTAACTGTGCCTCAGTACTGGGAGGCCCCGTTTCCGGGTACACCACACACAGCCAATTGAGGCAACGGTCGCCGTGGGCGTGTCTTCAGTGGGGAAGTTGTGGAGTCTTCCTGTCCATGTTCTTGCACATCCTAACACTGCCCGCAAGACATCGGAGGTTTGGAGAGTGGCCTTCTCTGCTTTTTTGAGCCGGGGTGGGCTCCCCGGGCAAGTCTCGATGGGGATCGGGACGTGTCCACGCGCCAGTGGGCCCAGCATCGGCCGCATCTGATGGAGGACTTGCTCTGCCAGGTTTGATGTGGATTTCCTACCGCCTCGGGTAGAAGCCAGAAGTGTACTGTGCCAGCTCTGGGGGAGATAAAGGGGGTGTTTCTGCGTCTCCTTGTGATACGTAGCCAAGGTAGGGCTCACAGTGCTCTTTCCCCGCCACCAAATTGCCTGCTGGTTACGCCGAGTTCTCCGAGGCTCTAGGCATGTGACCAAGAGTTGAAGGCAATAGGATCGTCAAGTCCTGAGTCTCTGTGCCTGTACGATGGGTTCCGATCTTCAGGGAGCAGTCCACACTCGTTCCCACTCCCAAGACTTGTTCAGTATCCATCTGGCTCCTTCCCACCCACAGAGGGCGTGTACGGTGTAGTGCACCGGTTTTATTATCGAGGTTTGCTCCTCTAGATCCGTTGTGTTTAGCCTGAGGATTCGCACCCTCAGTTACCAGGACTACCTCGAGGAGGGTGTGGCTCTTCACCACGCACAACGATCTTGGGGTATGAGAGGTTTTGCTAGGCCAAGAGACTAACACCGCAATGGTCGCTCCTTTCATGAAAAGAATTCACTAGGCCTAGGGTGAAGCAAGGGGGGAAACCCACTACCCACAACACCAGCACATCATACCCCCTGTCTGTAAAAGACTTTGCCCCATCATGAAGCAAAGACATAGGGCCGCGCGGTCGCGCGCCAAAGACAAGTTCAAAGGGAGAAAATCCTTATGTTCATTGGGGACCTCTCTGTAAGCAAAGAGGGCCGCAGGTAAAACCCTGTCCCAATCTTGAGGATGATCCTCAGTTATTTTCCCTAATAAGTTTTTGAGTGTTCTATTTAGGCGTTCGACCATCCCATTAGACATTGGGTGATAGATACTACTCAAAGATCTTTGTATCTGCAGAGTAGACATTACTTGAGACATGGTATCCGATATTAGTTGAGTGCCATGGTCTGATAATATTTTTCCGGGAAATCCCAGACGAGAAAATATAAGCCAAAGAGCATCTGCAATATCAGCAGTAGTAATGCTCTTCAGAGGGATAGCCTCTGGCCAACGTGTCACATATCAACACATGTCAAGATGAACTGATGTCCTCTGGCAGACTTGATCTTAAACGGACCAATAATGTCTATTGCCATTTTCTGAAACGGCCGAATAGGAATGTCTGCAGCCTGAATAGGCGCAGCATGACGAGGACCTTTGGATTTGACCTCTTGACATACTTTACAAGATTGACAATAAATCCGTATGTCCTTGTTTACTAATGGCCAAAAGAAAGCCGCAAGAACTCTTGACTTTGTACGGGAAAAACCCATGTGTCCAGCACACTGAGAATCGTGAGCGTGCTGCAAGATTCTAACTCTCATATTCTTGGGTACAAGAATCTGAGAATGCGTGGACTTAGCGGAGTCTTGTACCATACGTACAAGTACGCCATTCTTCATTGTAATCCAAGATTTACGATTTGTGTCTTTATTCGGATCACCTTTCGTTGCAAGAGTGAAGAATTTCTTTAGAGTGGGATCATCTTTTTGCTGTTCTATAAATGAGTCACGAGAGATTTCCAAGGGATCATCTTGGTTATGCACTTCATTATCTTCAATAGATGAAGTTTGAGGCATATTAAGAGCTTGAGCTCTTGGGACTACTGCATTAGCAGTTTGCAAATTTTGATTTTCCCAAACGGAAATTTGTTGCGGAGTGCATTCTTTGACTCCGTGAATACGTCCGATGATAAGATCAGCGATCGGATTCGGCAAAAGACATGCGTGAACATCTCCTGTAAAGAAAGGAGTAGCAATCTTAATGATAGCAGTAGAGTATTTCTCTATGGTGCCGCCAAATGTTACACATTTGACTACTTGTCCAGTGGCACGGGAAGGATCTACGAGTGACTGCCTAACACCAATGGTGGTGCATCCAGAATCAAAAAGAACTGAGACTGGATTGTCATTTACTAAACCCTTGTGTAAGACAAGAGAACCTCTTCCATCATGCGCGATTGACGCAGGAAGAGCGGGAAGAGGATGCCCGCAAATTAAAGTAGAAACCGTAGTTGGTTCAAATAATGTTTTGCATTGGGGGCACTGAGATGCTCTCCCAAAATCAAAAGCGGCACATGCCATATTATTAGAGTCTATGTTGCTGTCATTTTTGACGGAGTCATCTGTCAAGTTATTTGCTTATGTTTTTATCATAAGAATAATTGTGTCTTTACCTGCGATGTCAGGTTGATTAGGGGTTGTCTTCCCTTGTTTATTCATTCGTTGTGTTTGACCTTTAGGGTCAAAGGTAGACAGTTCGGCGTATGCCCATGGGCAGGTTTTTTTAAGCGGGAGTTGAGTTAGACTTCCGGCGAGCCGGGGGAGTGTCCTGGTTTCTGAAGGGACGAGAGTCCATTGTGTTTTTCGGGGAGAATCTTCGAAGTGACTGCACTGGCAGTTTTCCCCAGTGAATCTCTGTGCGTTGGAATGACAGCAGAGTTTCTTATATTGTTCTGTGGACTCGGTTACAGGTAATACCGACGTTTTCCATTACTATGCTTTCGGTAGCAGAACATGTTAGAAGATTGCCTAGTCTGTGAACTGCAGCTCACCGGTCCTCCATTTCAGAACTCATATGTTGTGCTCAAGGTAGCCATCCAAGACTATTAGTCTTTATATTGTCCAGAAATCCAGTGACGAAGATATATTGTGGGAACCGCAGATTGGCGGAATTTATGTCTACAATAAGCATTACTGCAGGGTTGATGGTAACCTGCTTATCAGAAGTACACAGCCGACGTCAGAACGAGGCCTGTGTTTTTCGGCTATTATACTACAGCCTGATAATGTGCAATTGGTGGGGAATGCCAAGTTGCACCTATGTGTCAAAGTGATTAAGGTATCCGACGCGTTTAGTCAGTAATCCCAGGGCGACGCCACGAACTGTCCTTATTGAAGAACATTGTATTGACCATGCACGAATATTCAAATGTTTACCAGCTTGCTGAATGCCTAATGTATACCTATCGATTTCCGGTCAGCATGACCTTGTTTACAATGACTGTTCCTGTTGATACCATGTGTGTTCTCGTCAATAAATGTTTTGAAACGTGTCTGCAGTGTCCAAGCATCCTTGACTACTGCATGTGAGTGTATGGGTTGCAGGGTCTACATATCTACGAGCCTAAACACATTCGCGCCTTCATTCGCACCCACACTCAGTTCATCATACGCTCGCACTACACACCTAACAACATGTATACTGTCTTGGGCCAGTGATCACCTCAACAAGAGAAAAAGTACAGTTACATTTTTGGTGGACCAGTTACGTGGGCTCTTCTGATACATTTCTTGTGGACAGAGCGAGCAATTAACATTATTGATGACATTAATGTGGTCCAGAAATTTACATTTCATGGGGCTATTTGCGTGAGAAGGACAAGTACACATTACATTTCTGATCTGTGGGTCTAAGCTACACACTGGACAGCTGTAACACACATCGCTAATTCTACACTTGCAAGTTTTGGCTACAACAGGACAGAAATAGGTCATCAACGGTTGACCCAGATAAACAGTGCTAGCATTTATGTTATAATGCTACATAAACCACAACAGGACAAGTACTGAAGTTAACATCTAGGCATTTGCTACGTGGACCACAACTGCAAGTCAAGTCCCTTTTTGTAAACGGTACCGCTGGTCGTTTACACGTTTCAGTCAACAACAGACTTTTCTATGCCCGAGCATTCAAGCTACATTGTTCGAGGTCAAGTGTTTGTAAACAGTACGTGGAAATTGTAAACATTCAATGTGCAAGTCCTAAGTCGAGAAGGTCATAGTAACTTTTGTTCGTGAATACCACTTTATGCTACAGTGGATTTGACATTCAGTGCGCGCTTGACATTTTGTTTCTGTGTTCGCAAGGAGCAAGAAATTTACTTTAGTTTCAGCTGTGACTGAACTTGTTTTGCAACACATTGAATTGATTGCTATTTATGTTAATTGTATTATTTTTGTGTATTTTCTTGTGTTCTTTTGCGGGTTTTCGGTTGGTGGGTCTTACAGTAAATATGCCACTTAATCGAGGGTTACTGTAAGCGTTCTGTAGGGATTGCAATTTTCTTAATTGAAATTTGCTAGCGACTTTTGTTGCTATTTTTTTTTTAGCTGTGACGACATCAGTTAGTGTTGTTTTCGTTATTTTTCTGTTCTTTGATTGTCGATTAATTTTGTTTGTATCTGTTCTTCTCTCATTCCTTCCGTTTATTTCTTTACACCTTTTCGTTTATAACAGTGTTGCCATTTGTCTTGTTTATTTTTCGCGGTTATCATTACACATTTGTGTAACATTTTCTTTACTTTTTGCTGTATTGTTTATTTGACTTCCGCGAACGTTTTCGGTCATTGTTCTGTATCTTTGTTTTTGTATTTATGATTGTTCTACATTATTGTCATACACAGTCTACATACATACACTTGGTCATGTATTATTGTTATTGATAAGGTACACTCTTCATATAGAGATTGTTAATAAAATATTATTATCTAAGATATTTATACAAGTTCTTTGATAAAAGACTTGTTATCCTCAAAGATTGAGACAAGGTGAAATACATATTCAAGTTTAAAAAAAAAAAAAAAAGACTTGTGCCCATAGTGAGTGGGATATAAAGGAATTATTTTCCACAGGTACTCAAGTGATTTTTTGTTACATTATAAACAAGAGGACCATACAAGGTCTTTGTCTAAGACTAAGAGAGTGAAATAAAGTGAAGTGAGTATACAAGTCTAGCATTTCAGACTTGTCTCCCATTGAAGTGGGATAAGGTAATTGTTGAATTTTTCAGGTTACTGATCTCATTAGACAGAATGTCTACATTGGATTTCTTCATCCAGCAAGGGTTGACTCTTGGTAAGTCTGGTAAAGAATTGGAAGAATATTCATCTGCTCTATTCGCCACTGCATTAAAGTCAGAAGAAAAGAAACAAAAAGAGGAAATTAAATTGAAAGCAGAAGCTGAACAAAGGAGAGCAGATGCTGAGAATAGAAGATTAGAACTTGAAGAGTAAAGGTATCAAAGAGAAGCTGCTGCTGAGGAGAGAAAAGCTCAAGCTGCTGCTGAGGAGAGGAAAGCTCAAGCTGCAGCTGATGAAAGAAAATTCCAGATGGAAATGGAAGACAAAAAAACTTCAAGCTGCTGCAGAGGAGAGAAAACTTCAAGCTGCTGCAGAGGAGAGAAAACTTCAAGCTGCTGCAGAGGAGAGAAAACTTCAAGCTGCTGCAGAGGAGAGAAAACTGCAAGCTGAGGCTGAAATGAGAAAAATGGAACATGAGGAAAGAAAACAGAAGATGGAACTTGATGAAAAACTCGCAACTTTGGAGTTAGAGAAAGTGAAATTGGCGAGTACGGGTGCTCAGCAAACAACTTCGAGTACGACAAAGGAGTTTGTTAATAGGATTAAATTGCCTCATTTCAATCCTTTAAAGGATGACGTAGCAGATTATCTAGATAGATTCCAATTTTTATGCGATACGCATAACATAAAAAAGGAAAAATATGTTGAACAACTGATGGAATTTTTTACAGGTGACACAGTGACTACTCTTATGACAATAGACGAACATGACAGGACTAATTATGATGTTGTCAGAGCAGCATTGCTAAAAAAATACCAACTAAAAGAAGAAGACTATCGTCTTCGTTTTAGGACAATGTTGCCAGAAAATGGAGTAGATTTCTCTGATTTTGTTACAAAAATACGTCGTACATTTACACGATGGGTTGAGTTGTCTCAGACTGAGAAAACATATGAAGGTCTATGTTGCTGTCATTTTCGACGGAGTCATCTGTCAAGTTATTTGCTTACGTTTGTATCATAAGTATAATTGTGTCTTTACCTGCGATGTCAGGTTGATTAGGGGTTGTCTTCCCTTGTTTATTCATTCATTGTGTTTGACCTTTAGGGTCAGAGGTTGACAGTTCGGCGTAGGCCTAGGGGAAGGTTTTTTAAGCGGGAGTGAGATATACTTCCGGGAAGCCGGGAGGTCCTGTTTTTCTGAAGGGACCAAGAGTCCATTGTTTTTCGGGGAGAATCTTCGAAGTAACTGCTATGGCAGTTTTCCCCAGTGAATCTCTGTGCGTCGGGATGACGACAGAATTCCTTGTGATGTTCTGAGGATTCATTTGCCAGGTAATACCGACCTTTATGCATTATTACGCTTTTCGGTGGCAGAACATGTAAAGGATTACCTAGGGTGAACAGCAGCTCACTGATCCGCCATTTCAGAACTTATATATTTGTGCTCGAGGTAGCCATCCAAGACTGTTAGTCTTATATTGTCCAAAAATCCAGTGACGAAGATATATTGTGGGAGCCGCAGATTGGCGGAACTTCTATCTACAATAAGTATTACTGCAGGGTTGATGATAACCTATTTAACAGAAGTACACGGCCGACGTCAGAACGAGGCCTGTGCTTTCGGCTATTATACTACAGCCTGATATGTGCAATTGGCGGGGAGTGCCAAGTTGCACCTATGTGTCATAGTAACTAAGGCATCTGACGCGTTTAGTCAGAGACGCCAAGGGCGACGCTACGAACTGTCATTATTGAAGAACTTTGCTATTGACCATGCACGTCTATTCTGATGTTTACCTTTTTGAATGCCAAATGTATACCTATCGATGTCAGGTCAGCATGACCTTGTTACACTGACTGTTCCTGTTGATACTATGTGTGTTCCCGTCAATAAATGTCTTGAAACATGCCTGCAGTGTCAAAGCATCCTTGATTACTGCATGTGAGAGTATGGGTTGCAGGATCTACATCTATACGAGCCTAAACACATTCGCGCCTTCATTCGCACCCACACTCAATTCATCATACGCTCGCACTACACATCTAACAACATGTATACTGTCTTGGGCCAGTGATCACCTCAACAAGGAAAAAAGACAGTTACATTTCTGGTGGACCAGTTACGTGGGCTCTTATGATACATTTCTTGTCGCCAATGTGGCCTAGAAACTTACATTTCTGATGGACCAGATCTGTGGGTTTAAAAAGAACAGAGCGAGCATTTGACATTATTGTTGACATTTATGGATCCAGAAATTTACATTCCTGGTTGGCTGTTACATGTATGATGTCTCCAGTTTTGTCGAGAAAGTTACAAGAAGGACAAGTACACATTACACTTCTGATCTGTGGGTCTAAGCTACACACGGGACAGCCGTAACACACAGCGCTAATTCTACACTTGCAAGTTTTGGCTACAACAGGACAGATATAGGTCATCAACGGTTGACCCAAATAAACAGTACGAGCATTTATATTATAATGCTACATAAAGCATAACAAGACATGTACTGAAGTTAACTACTAGGCATTTGCTACGTGGACCATAACTGCATAGAAGGCGGGTTCCTATTGTAAACAGTACTGCTGGTTGTTACACGTTTCATTCAACAACAGACTTTTCTAGGTCAGAGCATTCAAGCTACATTGTTGGAGGTCAAGTGTTTGTAAACAGTACGTGGAAATAGTAAACATTCAATGTGCAAGCCCTAATTTGAGAAGGTCATAGTAACTTTGGTTCGTGAATACCACTTTATGTTACAGTGGATTTGACGTTCAGTGCGCGTTTGACATTTCGTTTCTGTGTTCGCAAGGAGCAAGGAATTTATTTTAGTTTCAGCTGTGACTGAACTTGTTCTGCAACACATTGAAATTGATTGCTATATTATGTTACTTCTACTGTTTTTGTGTATTTTTCTGCGGGTTTTTCGGTTGGTGGGTCTTACGGTAAATATGCCACTTGATCGAGGCTTACTGTAAGCGTTCTGTAGGTGCAAATTTTCTTAATTTGGAAATTTGCTAGTGACAATTGGTCGCTATTGATGTCAGCTGTGATGTAATTGTACTTAACGTTGTTTTTGTAATATTTTGTCTGCTTTTCAGTTTTGATTTTCGATTTGTTTTGTTTGTATTCTGTAGGTCTCTCCTTTCTTGTGTATTTCTCTACACATTTTTGGTTAAAACAGTGTTGCCATTTGTATTGTTTTGTATTTTTGTCTTTGTATTTTTTTTTTGGTTGTACTACATTACTGTCATGCACAGTCTACATACACATACTTGGTCATGTTTTGATATTATTGATAAGGTAGACTCTTCATATAGAGTTTCTTAATAAAATATTATTATATAAGATATTTATACAAGTTCTTTGATAAAAGACTTGTTATCTACAAAGATTGAGACAAGGTGAAATACATATTCAAGTTCTTTATAAAAAAGACTTGTGCCCATAGTGAGTGGGATATAAGGGAATTTTTTTTTCCACAGGTACTCAGGTGATTTTTTGGGTACATTATAAACAAGACTAAGAGTGTGAAAGAAAGTGAAGTGAGTATACAAGTCTAGCATTTCAGACTTGTCTCCCATTGAAGTGGGATAAGGTAATTTATTTAATTTTTTTTCAGGTTTCTGATCTCATTAGACAAGATGTCTACATTGGACTACTTTATTACACAAGGGAGAGCCCTTGATAAGACTGGTCAACAGTTAGAACAATGGGCTGTTGCTCAGTATGACAAAGCATTAGCTGCAGAAGAGAAAAAAAGCTCAGGCTGAAGAGAAAAGATTAGAAAGAGAAGCTAATATTGCTGCTGAACAAAAGAAATTGCAGATGCAGGTCGAGGAAAGGAGATTTGAAGCTGAACAAAAGAGATTAGACAAAGAAGCTGAACAAAAGAGATTGGACAAAGAAGCTGAACAAAAGAGATTAGACAAAGAAGCTGAACAAAAGAGATTAGACAAAGAAGCTGAACAAAGGAGATTAGACAAAGAAGCTGCTGCAGAGGAGAGGAAAGCTCAAGCTGAGGCTGAAATCAGAAAAATGGAACATGAGGAAAGAAAACAGAAGATGGAACTTGATGAAAAACTCGCAACTTTGGAGTTAGAGAAATTGAAATTGGCGAGTACGGGTGCTCAGCAAACAACTTCGAGTACGACAAGGGAGTTTGTTAGTAGGATTAAATTGCCTCATTTCATCCTTTAAAGGATGACGTAGCAGATTATCTAGATAGATTCCAATTTTTGTGCGATACGCATAACATAAAAAAGGAAAAATATGTTGAACAACTGATGCCATTTTTTACAGGTGACACAGTGACTACTCTTATGACAATAGACGAACATGAGAGGACTAATTATGATGTTGTCAGGGCAGCATTACTAAAAAAATATCAACTAAAACAAGAAGACTATCGTCTTCGTTTTAGGACAATGTTGCCAGAAAATGGAGTAGATTTCTCTGATTTTGTTACAAAGATACGTCGTACATTTACACGATGGGTTGAGTTGTCTCAGATTGAGAAAACATATGAAGGTCTAATGGACTTATTATTGCGAGATAAGGTTTTGTCATCTGTTAATGATTCTTTTCTTGCATTCCTTCATGAGCGTAAGCCTAAAAACTTAAAAGAAATGGAGGAATACTGTTGTCAGTATGCCACAGCACATCCCCATGCTACAGTTAGCAATTCTAAAGTGAAAGAAGGGTTGCCAGCTGCTTCGGCAACACCATATGGCCCTAATTTCAGAAAAAAATTTCAGGGTGCTCAACAAAATTGGAATAGGGGAAGTAATCAAAATTACACTCAGAAGCGGAGTAATCCAACACATGATGGTTCTTCGTCTATGCAGTGGAGACAAGATGGTAGTTCTCGTAATTTTAGTGGTAATAATTTGAGACACTTTCGCAAAGGCTATCCAAATAATAACTATTCAAATTTTCGAGGTAATCATTCACGACGTCAAGA